>PQWD01002183.1:13547-65080 GCA_019425675.1 Leucinodes orbonalis | reverse complement strand
ATTACCATGCGGTCCCGATTCTGTCATTTCTTCGCGTTTATTCTTACTGAATGAATGTAGTAAAATAAATGATGGTAGATAATACGCGTTAGCTTGAGTATCTACCATTGACAGGTTAAAGAGTACTATATCTACAGGCTGGTCTTCCGGTATATCTGAGTAACTAGACTGCGAGGTAGCGACAAGAATGATAAGCGATACACCTTATTAAATAAAACATTTCTTCTAAAACTAGGGACTTAATTACCAATTCAATATGTTAAATTCACTCACCTTTGTTATTTAATGCATGCTAGTAGATGCGTTATAAGTTAAAATATGTTTATCAGAGGTCATAGTCAGAAAATTAAATGGCGGTGGTAAGTAATTATAACGCGATTTATAAAATAAAGATAGAAGAATAATATTAAAAAAAACAAACCTAAACAGACTCTTGCGCAACTACAGAAAATTTATATACATACACCTTCTTAAAGAAACATTTTCTTCTCTTGATTAAAGAAGTTATTAATCAATTTTAATAATTTGGTATTAGTAAAATATTTAAAAAAATGTAGTTATACGCTTCACATAACGTTAGACTTATGCTCAATGAAAGAAAGTCTTTTTTTTAATTTCGCAGTCACAGTAGATACATTTCCTTATGAACTGCATTGAAACTTTGAGAAGTTGATTATAATGTTGGAAACAATATTTTAGCAATATTTGCCGGTTTAAGTACTTTTGGAGAAGCTAAATTGAAAAAATACATAATTAAAAAAAAACAAATAAATTTATTAAAGATGAGATGATTCGATTGCTATAAATTCCTAACTTGAAAAGTTACTATCAATAATATCGATCACGGAGATATGAGTTAATGTAAGGAACTTAGGTTAACTATGGCCCTCACATCAAATCATATTGTCATGATCGATATCATAATATAAAATTAGACAAATTAAGCTATTAGCAAAAAATTATTATAGTTAAAGTTATTATACAACTTCGACGTTCTCTTCGTCCTGGGTGAGGCGACTAGCTTTTATAGTACAAGTCTGCAACTACAGTTTGGAAGCACTAATATAATATTGAGGGAGTAGCTACTTATCAACAAATACTATTTTTTGCATAGTTGTTGATTCATTTTACAAAAATCTGGTGTAGATGTGAATACTATAAATTAGAAACAAAGATCTAAATCCATTTAAAACGATTGCATGCATACCCATAATCCGATTTACTAAAAAGTGTGCGATTTGAAATCCAAAACCATTGCAGACAAATCAGTTCAAAAAGTCTTATGTCTTTTTGTTATCTGTACCTATACGAACAGGTGGCACCCATCTTCATTTAAACATGTAATTGTGTTCGTAAAAGTCTATTTCTATCTGATCGCATCATTGTGCTACTTCGTTCATTGCTGCTAATTAGAAATGGTCTCTGAATCATTTGTATCCCAACACTGGTGCCCGTGAATCAGTTATTTTAATTGTGCCACCAGCCATTAACATTCTGTGGCTAGATTACTGCGGCTACAGATTTTACGCACAAAAATATAATCACTGTTCATCTTTAGGTAATAGGAGAAAAGCAACGGAACGTCTCTTTGCGCGCCAAATTTAAGTCAACGACAACTTGACCAGGATCAATTGGACCAAAGACAACTTGATAAATACGGACCGACTGCCAGTAACACAATTTTGCTCCACTAATAGAATCGGACCTAACTCTGATCTGGTAGAACTTGGCTGAAAATAAATGCCAATGGACCGACGACTTGCGAAAGAGACTTGCGGAGGACCGGGATATCTGACGCAAAATAGAGAGAGAGAGAGAAAATCTATACTGTGGATTCCTTTGTGTATCCTATGATTCCGAATTAAATAATCTATTTCTAGAAAAGTTATCGATCAAAAATTTTTTAAAAAATATAGCATTTAAATTAAACAGCAGTAGAATAAACGCAATAAAAAATCAATTAGACATAACAAAGGTAAGTAGCTACGACAAGCCAAGATCGCAACACACCCTCCATTTTTTATTTTACAACATCGAGCCGTTGGAGATGGAAACATTTCGGTTTTACGACAAACAGAACATCGTCTACGACATCAACTTTTATAACCGTTCAAACAATTACATCTAATCATATTGCTCCGCTCACACCCGATCCAAATGATACGAGTGAGGGAGACGACAACGTTCGCTCCGCTACGCCCATCAATGTCTAATTGCTTTTATTATTTTAAGGCATCGTAATCATTATGGCCGCAATAAAAATTGTAATTACTTCTCATTAGTTCAATTAAGAATTTTCTAGATACGGTTTACTTGATGTGTTCATTGCAAAATGGCTCGGAGATGTATTGTGTTGAGAAAGCGGCATTTTTATTATTATAACGCTATTATTAATTCCCTTGTGTATGGGTGAAATCCGTTGTTGATAGTCTATAAATTTTATGAGCGTTAGCCACGGCTCATATCAATCAATATTAATGATCATTCCGAAATTTGGAACTAATCGATGCATTTTAATTTTTAATGTCCATAAGTTACGAGAGGTACTTAATGTAATTGCAGTGTGGCGTATAAAATGTATTGTCTATGGTCCAGTGAACATGCAATCAGGATTCAATTTCTCTGACATCACAAGACTTGCTTTGATCTACTAGTATATTAATACTTTATTTGTCTCTATTGGCTCAAAGCAAATTAAAATATATTGGTGTTTTGACATTTAATAGTTATATTTAATCAGTTTTTTGCTAGGATTTTTAATTTTATAGTAAATAGTATTTAGGTTAAGAACTTATATTTTTTGCAATCATAACCAGTTTCAAGTAGTGGTAAATTTGTAATTAATAATTATTGATGCTGATTAGCAATCAACTAAAATTAAAACTTTAGAGAAATAATGATTTTACATAGTCTAGCTTTTTAAGTGATTCCGGGTATTAAGGCTTCCGATGAAATTCGAACACTATCCGCTTTATTACTAATTTCGAGTATGTTCATGTAAATAATAAAACTACTTACTATTTAGCCCACATGGTGGAAAAAATGCCAAAATATAAGATCATAATTTAGTAGCTATCCGCAGGCATCTTAATAATATCATTAGAAGCAAAGCTATGATTTGATAGAAAATGGTTACTTACAGGCTTTTATACTTCTAGTACACAAGAGCAATAGACAGTGTAGGTGCAAATGCGTAAATTAAAGATATCATGAAAAATAATTTCCATAGGGGTCGCATAGATTCCTCCAACGCACACATTTGAAAAAAAATGCATCGCAAAATAAGAAAACACAAACAGAACACCCGCGTGTAGAGAAACTTCCTTCAAAAAGTTTTCACGCACGTGGCCGACACGTGGTCTTGGGGAAAAATCGCGCAGCTCCGCGCACTCCTTGCCTCCCCCCACTTGCTGAGGAGTCCTTTCTAAGCGAAAAGCGGGCGAAAAGATGCGTCCTTCGCACACGGGGGGTGGCATGTGTTTATGAATGGCCGTGCGGATCGTACGGATCTGTTGCGAAGATTTTTGCACGTGAATCAACGTCTCTCGGATATGTCTACGTTTGTGTGCCGCTAAGTTATGAATGAAACGGGGTATCGCGTTCAGTAATACTTTCAGTGTCATGATCACTTTTTAATAAAGCATAAAGATATGCTTATTTAAGTTATTATTTTTGATTAGAACTGAAAGAGGTTGATCAAATGCACCATTTTTTTCTGACGAACATAAATTTGTTTGAAACAATGGTGTTGTGTGTTGGTCGCTGGTAACTTTAACACTTTATGTAAATTATTTGTTTAAGGTTTACTTTGTTAAAAAAGGTACTGTTAAATATCACCACATGTTTAACCTTTGACCACCAGGATTCCTGAAACAATAGAAAATCTATTGTTTTTGTTGGATATATGCATCTGCGGCGGTTAAAGGGTTAATTATAGAAAATTTAATTTTCCACACTTTTTGTTCAAAGTTAATTATCTTCTGCGATTTTCCTTAGCCGTTAGATTATTCTTCCATTCCTAAAACTATACTTGGTATGGCTGTATTTCGGGATGAAGGGTGAGAGAGCGAAATTACTGGAATAAGGATACTGAAATCTGATAGCAACTGCATTGTGGCCCCACTTTAAGATTCCGTAGTGTATTTTATTAGACAATTATTCAACAACCCATTGGATAAAAAAATTGCTTGTAAATAAGTTATTTGAAAAAATAAAACCAAGTTTAAGTTAATATGACTCTTCAAGTTTAATGGCACTATTTCCATTTGCGCTTCCAAAGTGGTCAAATGTAATAATAGCGAAGTACGGTTGTTGCAGTGACTCCAGGGGAGTACAGGCCGGCAAGCTGTTTTACCCCTATCTGAAGACGTCTTCCCTCCACAGGGACTTCCTGTTTGCGAGTGGCTCCGGTACGTACCATATAAATTAACTGATTACTTCGACGACCTGTTGTTGGGTCGCCATTTTGAAAGTGCCCAATTTTTCGCGGTACTTCATTACCGTAACGTGATTGTGCTGCAATATTGGAAATTGAGCTTTTTCGGTAGTTTATTAGTTTTATAGATTAATCGGTATGCTTATATATGCTTCTAATAAAGCTTACGTAGTATTTCTTAAAGTTACTTATATGCTGTACCATAATAGTTCACTTCTGAAAGTAAGGTATCACAGTACCTACTGGTATTTTGATCCGCAATTGAGTACCACTGCTGTTGCTCGCTTTTTTCATGTAGTGGGTCCTCAAGGTCTGATTACATATAAAATCGTTATCTCATATTTTATTTGTTAGTGTGAAAGCGAGGCAGACTTTAAGTAAACACATTTTGTGTCTTAATGTGCAGGCGAGACAGACAAAATCCACGAAACGGTCGTTCACTCACTCTTTTATATCTTGGCCGTTTTCAAAGAAAACCAACTAACAGATGCTTAAAGTAATTACAACGTCAATGCATAAATTATGAGTAGTACATAATAACAGCTTTCGGTGTACGCATCTGTGAAATATATTATCTTTCGATCTCCCGTTATAGTGAGTACATGGCTTTAAGGGCCCATAAAAACTATTAAAGCTGATGTTTATTTGTTTATGCGCGCCGCAACGGGGCGATGTTTATTGAAAAAACTTTGGATCGATTAAGAAGACGATGATGCCACGTGCAACCGGGATGAGATCAATAATGAAAATATTACGGATTGATATATTGTGTTTCTTGGTACTGAAGACATTTCTAAGCATGAGTATGTAGAAGCAGTGCGCTTAAGCCCTGGAGAGTGCTTTCATAGTTGCGTCATGATAGTGGCCAGTGCAAAAATAAATTAAGGTCTTGCTTTAATTTGGTTCGCAGCTTATTCGGCTGGTAAACAGCAACAGTTATTTTTAAAGATCTTCATTTCGGCTATTACATTGCACGTTGACTCCCTTAGTTGTTTTAAAAAATATGATGTCTGCGTCACACACTCGGTGGGACGTTTAATGAGCTGATGATGATGAAACATATTTTAGTCCTATAATATCTGTGGGAAAAGGCCTGTGGCCTACAGTAGAAAGATGTAGATAGTTATACATACATATTAAATATAGAAACAATCATGTTCCATACCAATACAAACAGACATGTTCACGCACACACATATATTTGTACTGCACTAGAATTGAATCTTGATTTTCGACCCGACATTTTAACGTTTTTGTACCACATTTGTAGTCGACAATTATATACACTTTTTCAGAAACGTTTGAGCAAATTTACTGAATAGAGTCATTACACGATTCCATCTAGTATTCAACAAAGGAAGTCATAAAAATAAATAACCAAAAAATGTGCATATGTTTTACTTCTGCGAGGCATTGCACGAATCGCACCTAAAGTATTCCACCTACGAAAATTACTAGTTTATTGAGGAGACTATACATAGATACCAAAGCAGAAAAAAGATTGTCATCAACCAATACTCTATGACCCATAATATGGTGCGGACATAGATAACAACAAGTCGACAGTAGCTAGAGTTGTGTAGTGACTCAGTTACCAATAGATGGCGTCACAGCCGCGCCCGTATATACCGCTCCGAGAAATGCCCATAAATCCAACCCTAAAACAACCACTCTGTTTAGTTTGGAAGCTCCCATCCCAGTAATTATACAATAATTCATACTTTAATAAATACTAATAAATCGTCCCGGCACTCCGGCATTATCGGGCATTATTACAAGATGTAATTACATCCAATAAATTACCAAATAATACATCAATCAGATGTGTTATAATTTTGAAATTTTTTTCTTCCACTCATGTTTTATTGGACGGCGGGCAATTTTATTAAAATTATAATGCGGTGAGCGGCTTAAATTGGGGTAGCTCGAGGCAGAGTTTGCCTTTAATTATATAGGTAATGTTTAATGATACATTCTTATAATAAGCTACCTGATGCTGTTGGCGGGCATAAATCAAATATTTCATTAAAATTCGAACCTTTATGCAACCCTTTATTTGGTTCGTTATTAGGATTGCTCGCGAAATCGCCTATGAGCTGGTGGAGCGTTTTTGTCTTGACTTTGATGAATGGGTTACTCTAAACTGTGCATAATTTTGTATGGTTTTCGCATGAAATTACCGTTTTCGTATACCTTAAATTGTGGTGATCGGACCCGCTTGTAATTTAAACGTGTTTAGTGAATGCTGTTTTATTGATTACAAGTTTCGTGTTCGATTTAATAAGCATCGTTAATCAGAGATTTTGTTGGGAGTGAAGTTTAATTATTTCGGTTAGTTTGGAATGTTTGTTATTCTGTTTTTAAAAGTTAACAGTGGATTTGACAAGAATGCTTAAGAAGTATTTTAGTTTTTACATTTTAGGTTAGTATTTTAGGTTTACACAATAAATCTTTAAATACAATATAAATTTATTAAGTGACAGATTTGGTGGTAGACTCGATACCGAGTCGTCTAGGTAGGTACCACCGCAGTGCCAGATATCGTCCTGTAAAATATGCACATGTTATGCACTTTTTTGTTTCGTGATGAGGGCACTGTAGCTAGTGAAATTACCGGGTGTAAGAGACCTAACTTCTGTTGGCTCGGGTGACGGGCGCAGTGCGGCATTGATGGAGAACAATAGTTATTTAACAATTTTGGTCTTCTTCAATGCCGCTTTGTTACGGTCAGGCGTATCACTTACCATCAGGTGAGCGTCCTGACCGTCCTGGTCACTTCGTAACATAAAAGAAAATTGTTTTAATGACGGTGTCAATGACATAATTTGACAATTATTATTGCGTTCTTGGATATTACATGCAATTATGTAAAAAGTATAGATTCGTGATATATTCAAAAACAAATAAAAAAAGTGTTTAAAAGCAGTGACAGCACACGTACACATATTTGGAATGAGCGTACATAACAAAGAGCCTACAACTGTATTCTCTTTGGTGGTTCGTTTTTGAGGCACGGGTGGGGCGTACCTCTACCTTTATATGTACATAATATCATTGATTATATGTAAATGTTTTAATATGCCGGCTCAGTAGTAAAGTTAGTGACAAAGTGCTTTTTATCAGAGGTCTTGGGTTCAAACCGTTACCTAGTATTAGTTTTGAAAGAGTCATTTACTAAAGTTGTTGTAGAAGTCGAGGGTTTGTTTATAATTATGTTATAATCATCATCAGCCTCTATAGTTCGATATAATAACGGCCCACTGCAGAGCATAGGCCTTCCCGCACAGAATACCTATGGGGAGATTGGTCCGTAACCCACCAAGCGGGGCCAATGCGGATCGGTGGGTGTTACCGACTACCATCCTAAGATTATATTCAAATTCAAATTCAAAATTCTTTATTCAAATTAGGCTTACAAAAAATGAACGTCAAAAAATATACAAAAATATAATAAAAAACAATTAAAAATACTAAACTAAAAATATGAATTTTGATGCTTTGAAAAAAAAAGCGCTTCAGTGGATTGGCCTGTTGAGAAAGAAGCACCCAAGAAAACTCAACAGTGTAGCCTTTTTTAAAAACAATTACTTAATGTAACAATATATCATAAACACTGAAATAGCTGAGCAATTTAAGACCAAGGATTTTTATAAATCGTCAATAGTCACCCTTTTTTAGAAAGGTGGTTTTTTATTCTAGCTTTAAACATGTGTAAAGGTAACTCGACAATATTTTGCGGTACCTTATTGAAAAACTTTATACATCTTCCTATAAAAGATTTACCTACTTTATGTAGTCTCAAGTCCGGAACAGCAAGTTTGTTTCTATTCCTAGTATTAAAATTGTGTGAGTCACAATTTTTTTTAAAGGTATGATAGTATTTACGGACGTAAATTAAATTTTCATAAATATATTGTGATGCTACAGTCATTATATTTATTTCTTTAAAAAGTTCCTTAAGAGAGTCGTCGTTCCTTAAGTATAGCCGTGACCGACAGCTTGACGTGCCCGCCGAAGCACGGAATTATCTTTCTTTTCGGTCAATAGGTGATCCAGCCTACCATGTAACACAACTAGGAAAAATCGCACTTTATTAATACCCATACATATGATTTGATACATTTTTCATCAAAATAAAAAGTCATACAAAAGCTCATGTTAGTATAAAATGCAATCGAAGTATGTGTCAAACCCTAAAATACCGGATCCGGGCGAATTATTGATAACATAAGATAAGATTCGAAATTAACCGGAGGGATCCCCTTCGAACAAAATGTAACTGTGAGAGACTTACGAAAACAACTGTGGTTGGTTCGAATCTCACTAGGGATTTTCGACGAACTACAAAGAAAATTGTTACGTATCTATAATAATATATTTAACTTCATGAATCCAGTTGGTGAGCGGTCTCCCAACGTGACGTTTTTTTTAGAATTATTAATAGATTCTTAGGTACTTTAACATTAAGTTTCTTCAATTATTTTTTACTTTTTAAAGGGAAATTAGTTAAGTTCTTGTGTCGGGGGTTTTTTAAATTTTTAATTTAATTTTTATTTCATACTTTTTATAGGTAGGTTAGGTTAAGTTAGATTTTAGTATATAGACAGACACGTCAAACTTATAACACCCCTGTTTTTGCGTCGGGGGAAATCGTCGATATTTTTTATTTCAGTGTGATTTCATTTCCAAGTATTTTATTTTTTTATTAGGTTCACCAACAACATAACATTAGTCTTACATTAAGAATATTAAGTTGCAATACACCATATGATCTAAATGTTAAGTTTCTTACAGGTAAACACAACATTCTTAATTTAAAGAGCTTCTTTTGAAATAGAGTCCAAGTATATTTGCATTCATTCGGTTACTCTCCCCACTTTCACTCCTCACAACTTTTAAACGGCTCAACCGATTTTCATTAAACATGTCTAAGAACACTCGCACGTAAGTCACCTTTAATACAAAAAAACTAAATTGAAATCACTGCATGCGTTCGGGAGTTATGATGCCACAGACAGACAGACAGACACGTCAAACTTATAACACCCCTCTTTTTGCGTCGGGGGTTAAAAACAGATTCTGTGAAACAATATTACTGTAGTCTTAAAATACTTTCATCATCATCAGCTCATAAAAAGTCCCCACCGTGGGGCATGAGTCTACCCTTATAGGGTGTATATGTATTGGCTTTAGTCGGCCACGCGGGCCCAGTGCGAATTGGCCGACTTTACTCACAACCTTTGAATTTATTCGTAGGCGTGCGCAGGTTTCCTCACGATGTTTTCCTTCACTGTTAGAGCGTCGAATAAATGTACACATACATTTTCGAAAATTCGAAAACACATTGGTACGGCATTTGAACGTGCACCCTCCATATTGGAAGGCAACAGTCCACAGTCTCATACTTTAATAGTTTTATAAAAATTCTGCTCTTAAGTTGTATCATTTTATTTGTTTCATATTTTGTCATTCAATAGAGCTTAATGTAAGTTGTATAAATGTATTTTACTTGGACTCTATTACCTATATATAATATTACTTTATAATGTTGAAAACCATGGAAAAATGTTAATCGAATTTCGACTATTACTTAAAAATACTGAACGTTATGAGCATTTTAATCAATTTGTTCGGTTAATAAACTCATTAAAAATAGCTTATGGGCAGCTAATTTTAGAGTTGACTGCACTATACAAATTTATATTTCGCTCATCAAAACAAATGATTCGGAAGCGTCCACTCCACAGTCTTGATGGCAGCCCAATTGTAGATATTAAACTCAACGAGATCCGTATCCCTCTACATTAAATGGTCGAGATTGTTCTAACAATTGGTTATTATTGTCATTATTATGAGGAAACAATTATCTATAAGCATTTTTGCGTACGTTCGTTCTGTTGTATGAAAAGGGTTCCAATACCTCTTTAAGGAGTTAAGCAAATGCGGCATTGGCATAAATTCTGTTGAGCAAGAAGTTAGGCATTTTGTAGTTTATTATTATTAATTTATAGTATGAGATGATGATTAAGATTAATTTAAAGTAATGACGGTCAAGACACTTATCTGGTGGTAAGTGATACGCCTGACCATGACAGAGCGACAGTGAAGGAGACCATCAACTCATAGACAGTTATTATTCTCAATCAATACCGCACTGCGCCTGTCACCCGAGACCACAGATGCTAGGTTTCTCATACCCAGTAATTTGACTAGTTACAGTGCCCTTATCCCGAATCACAAAAGTGCGTAACACTTTTACTTGACGGGACGATGTCTAGTACTGCGGTGGTACCTACCTAGACGACTCAGTATCGAGTCTACCACCTAGTAAATGATGTCATAATACTGAGTTTTCGAGATAAGTATCCACTGCAGTTCCCGATATCGTCTCATAAATAGAAGTCCCGGGAAAAGGAAACTGTGTCTAGTGAAATAACTACAAATAAAACACCCAATATTTGTCGCCTTGGTTATTGAGTTTTTCTCTCTTTTTCTCTTCAAGCTACCTAGACCTCTGTCTAGATAACCCGGTCCTCCTATTTCCTCTTCATGCCTCTACCAGCAGCGTTTAGCAAGTCATAGTTCCATCAGGTTGGACAGCGACCCAATAGCTTATTGCAAAATATCTATGAAAAGGTAGTCCTACATAGCCATGCAATATTGCGTAAAATGACAAT
This sequence comes from Leucinodes orbonalis, assembly GCA_019425675.1. Classification (NCBI taxonomy): domain Eukaryota; kingdom Metazoa; phylum Arthropoda; class Insecta; order Lepidoptera; family Crambidae; genus Leucinodes; species Leucinodes orbonalis. The sequence goes on along the minus strand of PQWD01002183.1, from coordinate 53,968 downwards.
GTTACGATAAATTCAATTTAAAAGTAGGTAAACAAATGACAGTTACAATGTGACCAAAAACGCACTAAATTGCAAAGTTTCTCATTCCTCATCTCATCATCATTAGTATAATTATCATTTGAAATGATTAAACTCATTTTCTTCTCGGAAATATTTTAAGAGAAATCCTATTAACATATCTGACCTTTGGTTTGAACATATTATTATGTACCACAAACACTGTTAAAGTGTCAAATCTATTGAATCGTAGTGTAGTGTAGGCAATGATATTCTGTATCGTAGGTAGGTTATTATATTAGGTAACTAGCAACGTGCCGCGTCTTCACCCATGTAGTTCCCTATTCTGATATGTAAGCTACCTATATTGTTGTCATTTTTCACCAAAATCCATTCAGCAGCTTAGACGTGGAGAAACAAACATGCAGAATCTCAAACTTTCGCCTGTATAATATTAGTTTGATGATAAGGGCACGATGGCTTAGCGGATTGCGCGTTCAGCTGACGAGTGTGCATGTTTAGTAACAATAGCAATAAGTGAACAAAAAATACTTTCGTAAGACTCTCTTTCTCTCGCTCTGTGCTTTTCAAAGCACGTAATGGTTCTACCGGCCCCTATCTTATTATGTTAGACGTCAACACCAACCAATTCACATTGGAACCTTGAATCGTCCGCGTAGATCCAACCTTTCCATAGCCATGCTGTGTCGAAAGTCTTGTGATCTGCGAGTATTCGTTGTATACTAGATGTTACTTTATGATTACTGGATATCTTGTCTTTTTTTATATAATAAGTGTACAGGACGGTAAGAACGCTCACCTGATGGTAAGTGATATGCTTGACCATGACAGATCGACATTGAAGGAGACCAACAACTGAAAGACAGTTATTATTCTTCGTCAATGTCGCACTGCGCCCGACACCAGAGACAACAGATGCTAGGTCTCTTATACCCAGTAATTTTACTAGCTACAGTGCCCTCATCCCGAAACACAAAACACTCCTGTTTCACGGGACGTATCTGGCACTGCGATTGTACTTACCTAGACGATTCGTTACCGAGTCTACCACCTAGTCAATGTTTTAAATAAAAAACGTATTAATAAAATGTACTTGACTAATCAATCCGGAGCGTCGGTGGCTCAGTGGTGTGGACTGTCGCCTTCCTACCGGGAGGGCTGGGGTTCAAATCCCGACACGTACCAATGTATTTTCGAATTTTCGAAAATATATGTACGTTATCCGACGCTCTTACGGTGAAGGAAAACATCGTGAGGAAACCTTCATGCACGCCTGCGAAGAGATTCGAAGGTTGTGTATGAAGTCGTCCAATCCGCACTGGGCCCGCGTGGACGACTAAGGCCTAATCACCCTATACGGGTAGGCTCGTGCCCCTCGGTGGGGACGTTTAATGAGCTGATGATGATGAGTAATCAATCCGCACTGGTCCCGCGTATTGGTTTGCTTGCAACTCCTCACAGTAAAGTTATGTGGGAAGGTAACTGCTATGGAAAGATATATCCTGATGATTAAGACTCTAAAATGTATTTGCAAAACTTGAGAATCCAAGAATAGTCTTGGAAAGAACAGACTTTAAAAATAATAATACATACATTATTACTAACAATGTTGTGACATATATGCACAAAGCACATATTTAAAAGCCAATCAACACCCAAAGACCCAGTGTGCTCAACTCTAGTAAACAAAACGCGATCGCTCGCAGCTCTATAAAATCTCTGCCAATCGTAAAACGCTAGCAGAGTTATAATTTCAGCTGGCTAAAAAAGTAGACGATTCAGAATTAAAATGGCTAATGACTAAGACCATTAAGTTAATCATTTTAATTAGAACTTGGCATTCGTTCGCGTTTGTGTTATTTTGTTTTGCTGACCCGGTTCGTGGTGGGTGTTGTGGTACGTTTCATTGCTGGCTTTGGATTGAACGCAGTGATATAATAATGAAATAACTCGGCAATAGATAGTAACGTTTGGTCAAGTCATGAAAAATGCCCGATAAACCGTATGCTTAGTATTGGTATCAATGTAATTTAAAATTTAATCAACACATGTTAACAAGTTTCCAGTTGCGCCCGTTAGAGGGCACAAATAAATTGGCTCAGGGCGAATCAAAAAAGTCCCATGTCCGCCATTTATACGATAACCTGCTATTGAGATGTAACTTTATTATTAACTAAGTGTATTTACGTCGATGCTGCTTTAATAAATTCCCTTTTGCGATAAGAATGTCCTTCGAGATACACGCCTTAGCCGCTGGCTGATAAAGTCCACATTTTAACTCAACTCATCCATAGACAGCTTCTTCACCCGTGTGTGTTTTATTCACACATAATAATGTTTGCTTGGAATGCAAAACATCTACATTTTAACAATAAGAGCGTTGAATTATAAAACCGTAATTGTGAAATCGCCTAATTTATAAATAACGCGTAAGATTATGGAAGGTAGGTTAGGATTGGTAATTTAAAAAGTATATTTTGAGTCTTAATATGAAAACTGAATTGAAAAGAGATTTCAATTTCACAATGCTTTGCTTAGATATTCACACGACTTCCAAAGATGCGGAGCCAGCAGCTTTTTAACTCTCTGAAGCGCAGAGAGACTTGAAATAATTATTTCCTGTCACCCATCTGACGACTGACCATAATTATCATTACGAGTAGTGGCTTACTCGTAACATACGCGATCTTCAACCGAGTGATTTTGTTGCTACGCTATCAAGGTAACTTTTAAGTACTAAACCCTACCTGCTCTATATATATCTACCCCTTTGGTGGTAATGTCGTGATTGTATGGACAATAAATACACTAGAAATAATCAAATTTTTGTAAGGTATAAATTTTAATGAACAATTCGTTAATTATTGCTCAAATAAAATAAATGAGCAAGAAATCTACAGAAATTCATTTCCGTGGGTATTAATATAATTTGGGATGGCATTAAATTAACTTTTTTTGGTATCTCAAAGGCAAATAATTACAATTTCACTGAATTAAGAACCCCTTCATTTACTTCGAGTCCTATTTTCGTCGGTTGAGCGATGAACGTGGAGTTACAAAATCGTTAAACGTATTGATGAGGCATTCAATTTAATTTTCTTAAGGTTTCATAAGAGTTATTAGTTTATTTACTTTGCAATTAGCAAAGAGGAAAAGTAATCAAGTTTCTATTCTCATTGAAGTTATTTATGGTTAATATAAAATTAATTTAGATTTTACTTTATTACAAATAAAAGTACTACCATTTAGTTATTTGAAAACTGTATTCCCAAAATTTATTAACTGATACCAAAACTTAGAGGTGATTTTCTTTCAAAGTTTTTCAGTGATATACCCAGTCAACAATAAGTCTAGTTGCAAACTATAAACTTAAAGATGATAACGTTGCTTATCTCTCTCAGATTATAAGACTCACTCCAGCCCGTATGTTGAGCTACCCACGCAGATTTAGCTTAGGTTAGAAATCAATGCGACTTTTGGAATGAAAACATCATTATTATATTTTTAAAAACTTTGTAGTACCTGCTGAAATTTATATTAAATATTTAATTTGCCGCATCCATTTCTTCGCGCTTTAGATACAGAGAAGTGATCCAGACGGACATTTGAATAGGCCCTCATTATCTTTAATTATATACCAATTCTTCGGCAAAAGGGTGCTAAGTCTTATTGTGTCAGTCTTTAAGTTCGGAAAATACGCGTAAAGCTCTTATGACCTTTTGCATTAAGTGGTTTTGTGCGCTCATAATTAAAATAATTTACAATTATTTTTCCCTGAGTAACAGCAATTAGAGCAATTGGTCAAGTAGTGAAAGTACTGTATAACATTTGTGAAAATTAAGATAACACCATTCTATTTAAGAGGCGTTCAGTTGTTTATATCGGTAGACACGTTGACTGTAGACGTAACCCAGCACAAATTCTAAAACTGACACCAGTTTTTAATGATGACACTTTTCATATTCGATAAAGTTGCAGAGGAAAAGTTAAAAATTTAATTTTAAGAAGATTTTAGGGAATAAAAATAGATTATTTTTGCTGAAATACTGCTAATAACATAGTGTTTGCACACGATTGTTTTGCATTCGTTGCTGTAAAGACTTAGATCCGTTTAATTAGGTTTTGGGCAGAGGTCCAGCTCAATCCCTGTCGGTCATTTTAATGTTTGTACCTATTGATATAATTTTGAATTGTGACCTGCAGAGTCTGAAATAATATAAATTTTAATTTTACATACGATTTCAATCATTAATTGCACAATATGCACATTAAGTTGATAATCGTGCAAGCTAAACAAGTATCGTGATTGAATGGGTGACCATAAATATTACTACTGTGCCTATCCATCTTTCACAAGGCACAGATAGCTCGTCTACTCTCTTAAGGTGGCTTGCGTGCTGGGTTTTGGCTAGTCTCTCTGGAGCAATGATCTGAGGAAGACCTGGACCTTATACTGGAACTTTGTGGGCTGGTTGCATACAAGTATAAATGCAGAGGTTTTGATTGTGCTTGGTTTGGATTGCGGTTCAGTATGTTGCAACCTTAGTTATAAAAACTATGCCCAGAGCAATTACAAATAAAAAAACTTTAAAACGTTTCCTCTTTAAACTTGGAACGCAAAACTATTCTTTTACCGAGCCATCTGAATAGAAAATCTTTTCACCGCCACTTATTAGGGTAAAAAGGGGAGGCCAAGGTAAAAAGTGTAATTATGTTGATTATTTAGGTCGTAATGTGCCGACTATCCCCCCACCCTCGCCAGTCATTAATCGCCTCCCATCTCCCCGCTCCTTTATTATTTCGTTTCAATTATTTTTGTGATTATCTTTTTATGGCGGGCGCGCATTAAAAGTCGAAAAAATAACAGTGGACATTAAACGTAATTAGAATCGAAATTACGAGATGTCACCGGCGTTTGTGCCTTTTGATCCTTTGGGGTTCCGTCCATTGTAAAGCCTTTTACTTTTGCTACCATCTGTGGGTTTACCCTTTGATTTGGCTATGTGCATCTAGTGGTGTTTTAACTGCGGCAGTTGTTTACACTTTGCCGAAAATATTTTTCTTGTAATCTGAATTTCAAATGTATTTTATGATTTTTTACTGGTTTGATCGGTAAGTCCCCATGGAAGAGCGCTTCTTTAAGAATCATAGTGTTCAGTGTGTGCTATACCTTAGGAGGTCTTTAAATTGGGTTGCATAGACAAGTAATAATCGAATTAAAACAAATATTGAAAGCAGTATGCATAGTTATGTCACTGACTTACATTATTATCAAACATCATTAAATAATATCGTTTGCATCCAGCCATTCCACTATTGCCCCAATATTGGTACATAGATTGGTGGACGTTGATCAATGATTTACTTTGTTTGTCTTTTTTCACATTGATTTAAAGCTGGTTTCAGTTTGTCATAAACCAATTATTTTATAGTAAAATATAACTTTGGTAAAAAAAATTGTAAAAATTAAAAAAGTTTAATGTTAGTGGTTGTATCAGGTCAATATTTTCTTCTCTTTTTTCGATAAAATATTCCAGTTTACAAAAAACACATGTTTACTTGAGTGCTAATGTAATTTGCCATCAGGTGAGCCGTTTGGTTTCTATTCTATTGCATTGCATTCAAAAGTCGTATTTTGTTTAAGATGATTTTGTGTTGTGTGTTTATTCTTATACTTTTTGCGTAAACCCTTAACGTCTCGCTGCATTATATCTGTCTTATTCATCAGCTAATCTCACATTGCCATAACAAAACCCATGTTAAATATTACTAGAAACACATTCAGCGAGCCGGGGCGAAATATGCATGGCATTAATAGCTTATTAAACCCGTCTATTTGAGCGGCCGTATTAATTTCTATAGCAACGGAAACATAAAAACACATAATTATACGTAATACTAAGTTGACGCGTGACCATTCACAATAGAAGTTGGATTTGCCAACCCTTTGATTCAAGTTACTAATGAATAGTAAGGTCCGTCATGCCAATATAAACTTTAGAACTTGCAACTTTGAACTCAAATTTGGTGACGATGCAGCACTAATGCATATTATTATTAAGGGAATTTTATGGATGAGCAATTTTTACGATTGTATTGAAACGTATAGTAGCGTATTTATTTGTAGGGAAGGTTGAAATCTTTTGTGTGAGTTTATGAGCACGCAACGAGAATTATACTCGTACATTGAGACTGGTACTCTATGCACATAATCTTTTGATACTCGAATTTACAATTGGAATAAAGATAAAGTTAGCGCGAATGTTTAAAACGACTGTGTTAAGCTCGTAGATTCGTTTTTCCTAGCATTCAACAGAAGTGTAATGAATCGCAAATCGTTATTGAACAGAAACTTTATGACGGTCTTCATCTTTTGGAATTCCAAGAAGAAAAGAAAGCCATATAGGTATCTACATAGACCAACAGTTTTTGTTATGGAGTTTTATTGTGTTTATTTTACCACATAATTTAATCACGGGGTTCATGCAAGGCCTTCGGTCCTGTTCCTACTACAGAAATACAGCTGAATACTTGGAAATCTACCAGAGTGAAATACAGTAGTACAAATTGATCACTTGATAAAACAAATACAATGTTTTTTTATTCACCTGAATATCGCAAATAAAGTTATTTTTTTCAACTCTTCTTTTTTACATTTCACCAAATATTCAAACAGAGAGCAAATCGAATATTTCAAGTAGTTTCAAATAGTTTTGTCACTCTTCTACAATTGGATCTCCATTCAAACAACACTTATCAATGGGCCCGTTTCGTCACGCACTCGATATGCACTATCGAAACTACCGATACTACTGACGCCGCCGCTAGTGATGTCCCGCAGTCGATAAACATATAGATACTTTGTGACTTTACATGATGTTTTTATGAGTAGATTCGTATCTTTGCTATAAAATGTTAAATATTTTATCTCTCTTATTTCCCGCTAGCAAACCAACTGTAAGGTCCAATGTGAAAACTATGTATATACTAACTCTGAGCCATGTTTATTCTGAGATTGGTTTTCTTTGCTAATGTTTTTAGTTTAATATGTTATACTTAAAATATTTGTGATGTTTTCTTAGCCATTTATCTTATTTTATTTCTAATTATGAAATAACAACATAATTCTGAAAAGAAACAATTCGTGATTTTCAGCATCATCAGTTATTGGCAACTTTAGGTAACCTTAATTTCTTTTTAATATTATATGTGTTATCAAACGTGAGGCAATAAAAAATGAACTAATTATAAGTCACCAGTTACTGTAATGGCAAATCAAAACGTAAAGTTTTTATAACTGCATAGGTTACGAAAATCAATTTATTCAATAAACGATGTGTTGATTAATCAATACGTATGCTTTGATGATATAATATTAAAAATCAATTGCTAAAACAACAAACAGTCATACTAAAATTAAACAGGAACTAATCGACAACAAACTCAAACTCAAAAATGTCTTAAGTCAATCAAGATACTTTTAAATCTTAAAAAAATAGAAGGTAAAATCTATTTTAAATCTACCACCTGAAGTCGAACGATAACTTGATAGTGTTAAAAATATCGATATCCCGAACTTCGAAGGGGGTCCCCGCTCTAACCGACGCACGTGGTGCGATTCATTAAACGGCGGGCATCATCATCATTCCAAATATTCCATTATCAATGAACGCAATGACGGTCAGCTCGCGGAATCATTGACCAACAATGAAGGTTGCATTGTTGTGTATAAAAGGATGTGAATGATGCAGTGACAGTGATGTGGTGTGGTTATTGAACTGTTTTATATTTAAATTAGGAATAGGTTCTGTTCATCTATATTGACTTATACTCGTAATTACCTCAGAAATACATTTTGAAATTTAAAAACGAAATCGTTGACTTATCTTTGTCATATCAATTCATAGTTCATGTCTTTAAATGATGTTATTTAAACTTTATTTCTATAAAGTTGAGTGAACGTGATTGAAATGATAAATAGATATAAATTTTATCAAATATAAAAGCTTATAAATAAGTTATTATTATTATCTATGCCCCAATTTTATGAAGAAAAAAAAGCTATAAAAATGACACTAAAAACATCAATGATGGCTTTTCGCGTGACTTTGCTGACGTCACGAGCATAGAGACAGGTGCAACGCGGGGCGCGGCATTCGCGCGAATGCCGTCCAAAACTGAAAGTGGTGCCCGAAAACGCTGTGGACATGCATCTCATCTATTATTATATTTAGCGTTCACGTTTAAACCGACCCGTTGAAAGCGAAACCGATTCCAATTGTTATCTCCGGCTGGCGTTAATTGACCGATATTTGTAAATGTGCGCCCGGATAATTTGTGTTTTCGACGGATAGTTTCGGCGGGAAATTTCAAGCACAGAGTGCGTCTATGGCTTTTTGTGAATGAACCGCGGTTGAAGAGGTTGCGATGTTGACAGGCTTCAAATATTAAAATCGCTTAAGATTAAGTTACGGCTCATATTAATCAGTCATACCCAGCTCTAATATTAAGCCACTTTGTATGTTGGCAGGTCGCCAAGGTAGAAGTTAAATTTCTAGAAGTATTTTACTTTTATCATCATCATCATTAGCTTATAATATCCCTCTGCTGGGAAAAGGCCTACTCACTACTACTCATTATCGCCATGGGGAGATTGGACCGAAACCCACCAATGCTGTGTAACGACGTAAATAGAAATCAAAGGGAATGTAGAACCTTTGTTCCAAGAATATACCTAGATAGCATATTTCTAAACATAGCTCTAAATTTCGTAACCTTTCACCTTAAGCCGAGTACACACGGGTGTGCTATTCTCAGTGAAATAATCACCAAGTATACGTCACTATTACTTTGAATTACACCCGCAGTGGCTGAGGAGCGTAATGTCCTCGACGTCTGCCTTGTTTACTCGCCCGTAAATCTGCTGGTTAAGGCCTATGCTGCACCTGCTATGAAGCTCCTCTGAAGCGTTCAGTGGAATAGTTCCTGTACCAAGATCGAAGACTAAGATCGGAATGTTATCCTTTTGTGGAAATATTTCGGTTAAAACTTAGTCAATGACATTTATCTTTAGGCATTGTACAATAATTGACGGAAAAAAAATTAAGTTCCTTACCGATTGCTTTTGAGCCAATAGAATCCCTCAGCTGGCTTCACTCACATAGTTAAACTGGCCAATTTGGATAGTTTGGCCCAAGTAAATATATGATACACAACCTCGAAAAGACGTAATCGTATAAAGGCTGTGGCATGACGTAGTCAATGAAGATGACTATTATTTCGTCGAGATTCATGTATAATGCATGTTTATTAGATTAGCTTTCTCACAGACTTTGCCACGAAGACAATACTATCAGCAAAACGTAGGTCAGATAATAAACTCTCTATTGACGTTGACGTCTCGTTTAATCCAGTCGGAGGAATTAAAGACAACCTAGGGCAAGTCACCCGGTTGTGGCCACCGACCCCTTTGTGGCCATTTAGAACTTTAAATCGTTAAAACTAAGGCAAAGACTATTACTGTATGGTTTACGGGATTAAAAATATCTACTATTGGCATCACTGATAGCGTTGAAAGCTTTGGTGTGTCAAACTTCAATTTAATTTAACAAATCATTATTGTTTAACAAGCGTGAATTGTTCTAAGTCCTAGCAAAAAGGATAAGGCGAGTGGGTCAGTAAACAATCAATATTTCTTAAATCTTCTTATTTTTTTATATGTTTATGTTAATCCTTCATATAAAATACACTGCCTAAGTGGTACTAATGATATTTTATCGCTATTTGTTTCTTAAGTTAGTTTATGAGAGGTGGCCACTAATGCAACCGAAATTAATGAATTTTCCCAGCTTTGGCCACATGACTGGCCAAAAGTGGTGCACATAGAACCCACTTTTGGCCATTTAGTTTCTATCGTGATTTTTCAGCTTAATTACTTAGTTATTTTGGTATAAGTAATTTATTCATTCTCAGAGTTACGATTATAATGCCTCCTTCGAAACCAAACACTAAAAAAATTGGTGTCGTGAAAAGAAATTGTTCTAGTATTCACCGCATAAAATAACATTAGCGTTGAACGCAATAAAGAATGGGATACCGTTGCCCCTGCTACAAGAGATTTAAACGTACTTCGAACGATTTTCGAATAAACTTTTTGATAATTTGAATTATCTTTTTTTATTTTTTGATGAATTTTGATGGCCAGAACTGGCACATTACTGTGGCCAAAAATGGGGTAAATCTGGCCAAAAATGGCACAAATGCCCTTTTAATTATTTTCTTACGATTATTTTCCATTAAATAATTATAAAAAACGTATCCTTAGGCTAGATTTATACACATTTAATTACTTTTTACAAGAAATATTTCCGTGATAACAGAAACTGTAAAATGATATACCTCAAGTCGTCAAAATTCTTAAAATGGCCAAACCGGGTCACCTACCCTACGTTTGTCTTCACAAAAAAAAAATTGTCTTCAAAAGGATACATTCGCAAATTCTTCAATTCGCAATATCTTCAGTATATCTCCCACAACGCTATGGGTGCGTTTTGTCCGCTGGAACTTGGGATTTGAACGGTCATCGTCGCTGAGGAAGCATTTAGATCAGTCGGGATTCGATGAAGCTGAAGGCTTTTTCGAAGAGTTGCATGACGAGACCATACCTCAATATATCAAAGAAAGTTTAAATTAGTTACGAAGTTTGCTTCTACATTTTATTTGCCCCGTGCGTTACATATATTTGTGTGCATAGTTATGTTTGTGTTTTCTTTATCATCATCATCAGCTGATTAAATGTCCCCACCGAGGGGTACGAGCCTACCCGTATCGGGTGATTAGGCCTTAGTCGTCCACGCGGGCCCAGTGCGGATTGGACGACTTCACACACAACCTTCGAATCTCTTCGCAGGCGTGCATGAAGGTTTCCTCACAGTTTTCCTTCACGTAAGAGCGTCGGATAACGTACATATATTTACGAAAATTCGAAAATACATTGGTACGTGTCGGGATTTGAACCTCAGCCCTCCCGGTAGGAAGGCGACAGTCCACACCACTGAGCCACCGACGCTCTTATAGTTTTCTTTATAGTATGCATGTAATCACAAAAATAAGAAGGTTTATTGGTTGTTTAGTACAGTGAATAGACCGCTTAGTTTGGGTCAAAATGGCACTATGTCTAAGGATTCTCAAACCTCATCAGCAGTGGCGTGCACTCCATATATGCAAATAAGCAATGCATACCCTATGAGTCCAGACAACCCGGAAAATCGCCAACATATTAAATGATTCCCACTTATTTGCCCATTTTTCTCTACAGATTTGAAACCGTAGGCGATCTGCTGTCATCAACTGCACTCAATTGAACAAAAGTGAAAACGATTTATTGTTTTTGCGATTAGTGTCATTGCATACCCTACTAATAATCTCTGTGCACGCCACTGCTCAGCAGTCTCACACTGTTCTAGTATCAGGCAACCATCGATAATTGAGGTTTGGACGCTGGTCCAGTTTCAGTTGGTGGCATGCAGAAGTTTTTTTCGTATTCGGCAGAATACACTGTGTTGATAAGATAAATTCAAACCCAGGAAGATTATCCATTTCATTAGTATATCCTAAAACAAAACTTGTTTTTTGTGAAATAGTGAAGCAATTAAATACTTAGGCAGAAAGTGGTTAACCTGATAGAATTGGGCTGAGAGCTATAATCCAAAATAAAACCTGTTCTTACATAACTTAAAAATGTAAGAAGATCTATCAAGATCAGACTTATGTCACGATACTCATATAAAGTATATTTTTTAATTTTAAAAAATACGCAAAATGTCTTTTCACGCCATTTCACCGACATATCTCAAGCGTTTCGTGAATTACGCTGGGCCCGTTAAAATGTTCCATTATTATATGCTCGTACGTCATTAAATCACGCATTATAGGATATTTAACACACACTCCGTTTCCTCGGACATTACGATTGTTCGCGTGTGATGTCTGGCTGTAAACCCGTGCTGCCACAATTTAACTGCCAGTTCAAAGAGCGCATGTCACCGCACTAGTTTTATTTTGACTGTGAACAATTATGACAAAGCGAAGTTGAAATTGTTCGTTTTAACTCGCTTTGGTGTGACTAAGGAATTTGTCCTTTCATCATCATCAGCTCATTAAACGTCCCACCGAGGGGCACGAGCCTACCCGTGTAGGGTGATTAAGGCCTTAGTCGTCACGCGGGCCCAGTGCGGATTGGACGACTTCACGCACAACCTTTGAATTTCTTCCCAGGCGTGCATGAAGGTTTCTCACGATGTTTTCCTTCACCGTAAGAGCGTCGGATAACGTACATATATTTTCGAAAATTTGAAAACACATTGGTACGTGTCGGGATTTGAACCACAACCCTTCCGGTAGGAAGGCGACAGTCCACACCATTGAGCCACCGACGCTCATTTGTCCTTTGCTAGCACAAAATCAGTGTCGGGAAAATGTACATAATTTTCTGTTAAAAGTGATAAACATGTTCTATTTTCTTTTTTTTTTTTATGGATTTGTTATAACAGAGGCCAATTAGAAGCTCTTTGACTTACCTATATGAAACATACCGATACGGCGCGGTCAATATTAGGTACGCAGTTATCAGACTGGTATAATTGATAATTTTGTGCTTGAGAAAACAATTAAAATTGAATTCATATCGAGAATGAGAGATATTACAGTCATTTTTAGTTAGATACGCCTTTTTAACAATTTATCGAATATTAAAACTGGTACAAGCTTTACAAATTTTTTAATAAGTTAAAAGAGGAACACATATTTTTTAACTGTCCAAACAGAATGCATTATTTTATTAAATTCCAAATTCAAATATTTCAGGGAAACCCGTACACGCGTTCGCAGCGAATAATCAACCCCAACGGAATCAGAAATCAACCGTCACTGGGCGAAAAAAACAATAATTATAAAGCGCGCGTAATTCTAATTTCGAATTCAAATTAAAGCCGCTTAATGCGCGGGAGCGACCCGTTAAAAAAAGAGTTGACGAGTGCTCGCAGAGGGTGGTAATTTTTCATTAATTTAAGTTCACCATTCCCTGTTTTGTTTGCTTTTAATCGCATTTCTAATTAATCCCGTCGAGAATAACGTGACAACTGTCGGCTATGGCGGCCATTTTTTTCGCCGAGCCGAGTATAGCAGATGTCGGCCGATTTCCATTTGTTTCTGAGATTAATGATTCGGTGCGATTGTGAATTTTTTCCGGTCGGCTTTTTTTTTAGAAGCAATTTGTCCGCTTACTTTTGTAGAGAGCCAGTCGTTAAAGCCTCCACGAATGATATTCGAATAGGGAAACATAAAACAAAGGGTTTCAGAGTCGCGTCCCGGTCGCGATCGCTCGCTATATACGTTGGATTTGTTACTAAAGTATTCAATGCAATGACTGTTTTAAAACATCAAAAATATAAAAAGTATTTTAAAATTAGAAAAAACAACATAAATTACACATATTTTTTATAAATTATACTGACCAAGATATCAAAAGACAAATTTGTATGTACTTCACACTAAGTATATCACAAAACAAAGCCACGAGTATACAATGATATTCTGTATATATAAAGGTAGATACGGCATCCGTGCCTCAAACACGAACCGCCGAAGAGAGTACAGTTTGTACTCTTTTGTTTAGGTAAATGTGTTCAAAATTCGAAATATGTGTATGTGTGGTATCACTGCATTCGGAACACTTTTTTCGATTGTTTTGTGTGCATATCACGAGTAGAGTTGAATTCTCCACCATTACACCACATGGGTCCTCCGATACATAATAAAAAAGCAATTATTCCTTAGAAGCGTCGCGTAACATTAGGAAAAATCTGTCAAACGTTTAAATAATATATATTATTTTAGCTTTCGATTGTGTTCCCCGATCATTACAACCTGGCCGTCTTCAAGACTAGAGTGAATAGGCTGTTTCTAGGCTGACATGATCCATCCTAAGCCGCATCATCACTTTCCATCAGGTGAGATCGCGGTCAGATGTCTGCCTGTAGATAATAAAAAAAAGATTAGTAAAGATTCATGTGACGTCATGACTCTCTGGTTTGTGGGATGGGGATGCAGTCACCCCGTAATGAATTAGAAGCTTGCTCAGACCGAGCAGTAGTAGCTTGAATTGCCACAGCATATATAACACGGCAGTGTACGTTATCTATATAGACGACCCATCTGGTGTAATGGTTGAGACGTCGCCTATAACCAGGGTTCCAGGTTCGATTCATGGGCAGTACAAACATTTGTGTGCATTAACATGTCTGTTTGTATTGATCTGGGTGTTATCTTTGTATAATATGTTTGTATTTTCAAAAAAAGTATTTAAGTATGTTTATTCGTTGTTTAGTATCCATATTAGAGGTCAATCCTTAGTTCGCTAATGCGCTGTGTGAAAGTCAGGATATTTATTAATGTATTTATATAGAGAAATTACATTGTATCACAAGCTATAAGAATTAATAAGCATTGATGACTGCGTGAGGATCTCTAAGTAAATTCTTTGTCAAGTTGAACGCTTGTAATATATTATGCTTATGCAGTATTTAATGATGAAATTAGAATTTGACTGCACAAAGCTCTAATGTATGTTGTCCTAACCAAAGATAAGAGTAAATTTGAGATACAATTTGAATTCCAAATATATATTAACATAGTTTAACATTGATTTGGAACTGAATTTTATACTGCGCTGTTCCAGAAATAACTTTATCACATATCTTATTTATGCATTATCTTTTTTGGGTGGTGTATTTTACATCGATAAATCAATTATAAAGCTGTTGTTATTTAGATTTTATTCAGCTCCAAATATTAAACGAGCGTAAATCTTTTGTTTCTTAGACTGAGTTTATTAACTTAAACTGTAAATATTAGATAAAATAGCTTACTAAAACCAACATAACATGATTTAATCTCAAAGCGGTTGGAGATGCGTCTACCAATGTGTTAAAGTAAGATGCGACGAGCATTGCCCTAGACAGATGGAACGAGCTCTGCACTAGTAACTTGCATTATAGCTAATGCAATCACAAACAGAACTGTTTAAAATATACATTATTAATAATAGGAAAAGGCGTAGGTTTACAAAGTTGAAGTAACAGTGGGCATATATTGTAAATAAATAAATAAATAATATCTACTGACATACATACCGCGCCATCTAGCTCCAAACTTAGAATTTAGCCTGTACTAAAGAATGAATAAACTTACTTATATGCATTTATTGTTTTTCTTTTACTTATTTCACATATATATATATATCACGTCGAAAACACCCAGACCATACAAACAGAGATGTCCATGCACACAAATGTTTGTACTGCCCGGAGAACGAACCCGGAACCCATGGTGTAAGAGCCGACGTCTCAACCATTACACCAAATGGGCGTCGTCGTTAAATTCTATGTGAAGTTCCGATCAGCAAATTGGAGTTAACGAAACTATGACTAAATCGGTTTAACCCTTACACTACCGGTTAATCTTGAACCGGTTTTAAGCCCTGACTGTTGCTTGTAAAATTACCGGGTAAATGAGACCTAACATCTGTTTTCTCAGGTGTCGGGCGCAGTGTGGCATTGATGCAGAATAATAACTGTCTATAAGAAGTTTATTTTCCTTCAATGCCGCTCTGTCATGGCCGAGCGTATCACTTACCATCAGGTGAGCGTCCTGACCGTCCTATACACTCCGTAATATAAAAAAAGTACTGATGACCTGGTTAAGGTGGCTGGTGGCCGATGGGTGTGATTAGGGAAGTCTTTCGTTTAGCAATAAACAAATTAGCCTGCAATGATGATGATGATGAAAATAAGCTAAATATTTTTATAGTTTATAAATTTTTAGCCAATCCACATGGCAGTAAAATGGGGATATATTGGGGCCAAACCCACCATACTGGCCAAATTCAAATGACATCATCCTATAGTAGGCGAGACGAACGGCTTGTTCAGTTGTAAAGGTTGGTTGTGGGGGCTAGATAAGAATAGAAAACGGGTGGCACCTAACATTGAAGACAAGTAACCGTTAACCTGATACATAAATGTATCATAAATGTAATATATTAAAGGAAATATTACAGGGATTAAGTCATGTTATCATACGACCCATTTGGTGTAACGCTTCTGATTGGCTACTACACCAAAGGTTCCGGGGTCGATCCCCGGGGAGAATGAACGTTTATGTGCATGAACATGTACTTTCGTATTGGTCTGAATGTTTTCATTGTTTAATATGTATGTATTAACAAAACAAGTATATATTATAAGTATGTAGTGAAAGAAAGAAAGAAGGAAAAAATCTTTATTCAAATAAATCTATTACAGATACTTTTGAATCGTCAATTGTTATTATTATCATATTTATTTGTATATGAGAGTTGTTTATATAACCTACAAGTTTTATGCCTAACTTGGGGCTAGATGGCGCTGTGAATATCAGTGGATAATATAATATGTTAATTTATGTAACACTATTCAGATTATGCCAACCTAGTGTGTTAATGCTTATATTAGGTACATACATTTTATTAAGAGAACAAACACTAATCGCCGAAAACCATATCAAGAATGTATAAGCCTATAAAGTGCGAAGTGTGAATAGGTAAACAAAACTGAAGTGCATCATCAACATTGGACTTTTGACCTTAAGTTTTCAATAATAAGAGTGATATCCAAACAACCGACACCACTTCTAGGCTCAGGAGTTCCATGCCTCAGACAGGCCTCGTAAAGCTTTCGGGCAGTATCGTTTTGCCTAAATTAGCAATTCGAGAGGATGATTAGACCTCTCATCGGTATTCCACCATTACGGTGGCAGTGTTTAACATTTGACTGTTCTAGAACGATCTGTCAGTTTCTAGCATTCATATTTGCATACTAAATTTAAGTGAAATATCTGTATTTAGGGATAAGGGCACTACAGCTAATAAAATTACCGGGGATAAAAGACCTAACATCTGTCGTCTGGTGTGACGGGCGCTGTGTAATGCTGAAGGAAAATAATTCCAACTTATTATTTTAAATTTACTTCAATGCTATATCTGTCACGGTCAGGCGTATTTCTTACCACCAGATAACCGCACTGACCGTCCCGTTCACTTATAACATTAAAAAGTATGTAGTCCTTCTATGGGTAATAGAGCATTGTTTTTAAACTTTAACCTAAACTAAAGCATCTCAGCTCAATTCCATCGGAAAGTCAGTGCATTTATCGGCCGCATTGCACTATAAGTGTCTAGAGCCTGTAAATTTTCGAAGCGGCGATCTGTGGCCGGTCTTTGTGCTATTAATTTGTAATGTCCCCCCTGCAGCCTAGATGCATCCCGGCCGCACAGGGGGTGCACTCTCTCGACCAGTCTTACGCTAACTGTGCGTTTAAATTCATAATTTAACAGTATATCAGATTCGTGATGTTGTCTGTATTCAAAATGAAATCTGAATATTATTTTTGTAATGTAATGCGCTTTTTGTAAGCTACTCACCTTTAGGGATCGAAACATAATAGAAAATTTATTGTGTCTTTGGATTTGGACTGTGTCGTTTAAAGTGTTCTACAATAATCAGTGGAGCTCTACTTTGATACAATATATCAATACGCGGTATTAATATAAATGATAAATGGCAACACATGTGGTGTAATGGTCAAGACGTCGGATACTACACTAAGGGTTCCCGGTTTGATCCCCGGGCATTACATAAATGTGTGTGCATGAACTGGTAATGTTCTGGGTGATTATATATACAAGTATAATGTGTATTTACAATAAACTACTATTCTGGTTCAACATTTGTCACTGTATTTCAATCTTTAGTGTGCAACATATCTAATTGATTTATCTCAAGATGGCTTGCATTAAGTGCGATTTTGTATTCAAATAATACATATAACAATACATTGACACCAATACTTACAGGGATCGCACTAAATTAAAACAAACGAAACATATCCCTCAAGCAGCTACATTACACAAGTAAACCATCAGCAAATCTAAAGGGAATAATCTCAGTATAAATCGTGAGAGAGATCTCCGCATGGTCACCTCATGTGAAGCCTTTGCCGATCTTCAATGGGGGCCCGCGTTTCCGATAGGATTAAGCCAGACTTACTGCTCGGTCAGAAACACGGCGCGACGCAGCTACACCCCCCCTCCCTACCTCAAACCTACCCCTTCGGCCGGGCGCATTAGGAGCAATCATATTCGACGGCAGCTAGGTTTTGGCATCCGTTCTGTTGCTTAGGCTCGCCGAGGCTATTTGCGGAACAATGATTGGTGGTGTCTTAGTTTGTAACGGCTCTAAGGTCCATTTTCGCATGCGGCTGGGCTAATGCACCGTCGTAACGTGTGTCTAACCCCCGGGTATAAAGTTCAAAATGCGCCCAGAAAACCGGCTCCCAAATGCAGTTTGCTGTATCACCGAATATTATATGATGCGAATCGGACGAACAATCTCGAACATATAATATGCGGTGATACGTTTTCATTGTTGCACGAAAGAAGCTTCTAAAATTATTCCGAAATTTCTGCTGTCTAGGTCCCGCAGCATCTAACGTGCAATATTAAGCTTACTTTGACCTAACAGCTTGTATTCAATACCAAGCAAACCTGAAGACAATTATTAGGGACTTCATATTAAACTCACCAACCGCTATGATTTCAAAGAATATATAATTTATAGTCTGTAGGTATACCCATTAATACAACTGCGAACGCAAAACTCCAGATTTTTTTTGCAACCGCGCGCATGTTCCACAAATGAGCGTCGGGTTAACGGACATATAAATTCGAATTTGAAAAGACCCTGGTACGTAGCGGGATTTGAACCTTTACCAATCAAATGAGCCACCGACGCTTATACAAAAACTAATAGTACCTAAATATTCAAGTGGAAAGCTAACTTTGCAATCCAGTGGAATCTTATTGAAATCTGTTTTAAGTAAACAGTAAACGAATCCGTGCACGCGTTGCTAAGTACACAAAATAAACGAGACTCGATAAAAGTGAAAACGCAACAACTACGAGTAACTCATCCGCTAATTCAATTCTCAGTACTACAGCCATTTGTGATCTTTCCTTAGCTATTTTCACGTAATAATATTATTGGATCAACCGTTCATTTAATAGAATTTCCTGCAAATTTACCCTTGGGATTTTAAAAGCGGATTTGTATAACTTGGTATACAGATTAAACAGTAATAAACGTGTTTGTAATGTTTGTGCGTATTAAATAGCTACGTTTTTTATTGTTGTGCTAAATTTAATCTTTATACGGCTTATTAAATATGTTAATTATTGTACCTATACCTAGCATATTGCAACGACTATTTTGGTTTGCCTCATTTCCATTTTATTTCTTTATTTGTCAATAATATAATACATATAATTTATTAATGCATATTCGAATTATTAATTATACTCATATGATCTATCTGACACTCATTAAAATATTTTATGTGATAAAGTATCATATTTTATGTGACTAAATATCTTATTTTACCTTACCGTGTCAGGACGCTTACCTGATAAGTGATACGCCTAAACCTGACAAAGCGGCGTTGAAGGAGACCAACAACTGATAGACAGTTATTGATGTCTATCAATGCCACCCTGCGCCCGTCACCTGAGATACTAAAGATGAGAGCTCTCTTATACCCCGGTCATTTACTACAGTGCCCTCATCCCGAAACATGGAAGTGCAAAACACTCCAATTTTACAGAACGATATTATCTGGCACTGCGGTAGTACCTACTTACCTAGACGACCCCGTACCGAGTCTAGTGGTACTAATGTGGTAAAGTGATTTAATAGTCATCATATACGAAAAAGGTTCCAGGTTCGATGCCTGGATGAATTCATCAAATTAAAATGAGATCTCTCTTTAACCTATCGCCGTCCACTGCTGAACATAGGTCTCCCCCATTTACGTATATTATATATATAATTAAATTATTATTCTTTTTATAAGCAGATGAAATATGAATAAGCTCACAGCGTTATCAAATAAGGCTATGACAACTGAAGGCGGCAAAGTCAACAGGTAGATCAAACCGAGGCATTCAAAATCAAATCGTTTGAAGTGAAACGCGGCGTAGCGTAGGGGTGGCGGAAAAAAGGATTTGAAAATATAAATTTTTAGGTGGCCATATATTTATTTACTGGGACAAGTTTTATTGATAAACTGTACTTGTTTGAGATGACTCTGAAACAGCTCTCATGTGTTCTAAGGTTTTTTAAGGTTGCTCAAATTTTCAAGAAATCAACATTTTAATACTGTGTCTGTCATTGGACTTGAATTGATTTAACGGAAAAATATCAAGTCAAATCATTAATTTGTCAGACATAGGTGGTCCAATAGATAACAGATGTTTGGTTATGGTTTAAGCATTGACGAGTATCACTATGTCTTGCCTTTAGTAGGCGTACAAATTCAGAGGGTGATATTTTTTACTATTGTCATATGCCGATTTAGTAGAACGCACAGTCATCAGTCATCACTTTGACTGGGGTTATATATAATAAATGTTTATTTCATAAAAACACAGTATAGAAAATTATTTGAACTGCTCTCACATAAGGTTACCTGTGTCATGACATTATATGTTTTACAATCAATACAAGTTTGTTGTCGCACCCATACAGGTAAAGTTAATTCGGCGCTTTTAAATTTATTAAAGTTAAATGCGCCTAATAGGCATAGTTTTTCAATATAAGTTGTGTTAATTTGATAATAAAACAGGAAGTCTGCCTAAAATAAATGAATCTTTGCGATATGACGTCTAACTATATGTGGCAGCCCTAATGCTGGGAGCAAAGAAGGCGGAGTTTTCCCCCAAAGCGCGATACGTTCTTGACCTATTTGCGTCGGTGCGTTGAGGCAGGTCTACGTACCATCTTTGAGGTTCAATGCCGTCTCGCACGGTCGCTTGTTGTGACGGGATGTGAGTTACTTTTGTAGGGGTCACGTTAGCATCTCGAATGTCATTTGCTTTTGGCCCTTTTTTGAGCGAAATGATCTATCACTATATAGAGTCAACTCTTTTTGATGATTGATGAGATGTTTGACTTGTGAGCTATTTAGTTTTTTTATCAGCCATATGCTCGTATGATGCCTGATGTTAAGCACGGATGATGCGCCAAGGATGGTGGACGGCTAACTAAACACAAAACTATACACTCATGTTTTTCATGTTACTGTTTCTTGTAATGGGTTCGCTCTTGAACAAAGTCGTTCTCTAATGGGAACGACGTGATTTTAGATAGAGTATTCTGGTTCAGATAAAAACCTATTCAATTATTGTCATATATATTTCCATTTCTTATCGGTACTCTTAATAAGATGCGATTAGTTTCACTACGTCGAATGTCAACCACATAATCTTGGATGTGTTCTTGTTTGTGTTTTACATAATGTATTGTCATATCTGGGTGGTGGAATACTAACAGACATGTTTGCACACCAAAAAAAATATGCCATATTTTTTCGTTTCTGACAAAATCAATCTAATTTAAAACTGCAAACAATCGGATATGATACTTCATCCCCTATTTGAAGGGTTGGGGGGTGAATTTTTGAAAAAAAAAATATGCCATATTTTTTCGTTTCTGACAAATAGCCGCATACCAAATTTCAGCGTCGTACTACAAAAAATGCGGAATGTTCCATACAAACTTCCAACCCCCATTTTAGGGAAGTGGGGAGTGAAAATGGGACAAAAAGTAGCCTTAAACCTATTCTGGGTTACTTTCTGTCAACATACCAAGTTTCAATGAAATCTACTTTAAAACTGCGAAAAATCGGATATGATACTTCCTCCCCTATTTGAAGGGTTGGGGGGTGAATTTTTGAAAAAAAATATGCCATATTTTTTCGTTTCGGACAATAGTCCGCCTACCAAATTTCATCGTCGTATCATAAAAATTTCGGAATGTTCCATACAAACTTCCAACCCCCATTTTAGGGAAGTGGGGCAAAAAGTAGCCTAAAACCTATTCTAGGTTACCTTCTATCAACGTACCAAGTTTCAATAAAATCCACTTTAAAACTGCGAATAACATAATAATCTTGGATGTTGATTGTTTGTGTTTTACATAATGTATTGTCATATCTGGGTGGTGGAATAGACATGTTTGCACCCCAAAATGTTGGTTCTGCTTCTAACCAAATATCTCAACCTTTACACTCCACAAAGATCGTCTAAAATGTGCTTGTGTTTATTTTTTACCTAGATAACATATGTATTTGCAACTAAGATAATGGCTCGTATGCAATCAACCAATTTAGTCAACACTGTCTTGCGCCCGTCATCCGAGATGGCAGATTTAAGGTCTCTTATACCCGCTAATTTTACAAGCTACAGTGTCCCCATCCCGGAACACAGAAGTGCAAACACTATTTTATCGGATGATATCTGGCTCTGCGGTGGTGCCTACCTAGGCGACTCTGAACTGAGTTTCTTGTATTTAAATGTAATTATTATTGTCTGCCTCCGTGGACTAGCAGGTAGCGTGCGGCTTAGAGCGCTGCATGACCCGGATGTCGAGGGTTCAAATCCCGCGGGGAAAAGTCACTTTATGTGATTTTTCCAAGTACTAAATAATTCTTTATTTCTTTCAATGTCTTAACATACATTGAAAGAAATAAAGAATTATTTATTAATAAAACTAATTGCCAAATAGGAATTCCCTCAGCATTTGACGCTGTTTTTCAGGGAAGCCCATAGCATGCAAGCACCACATTGCATGCTGAATCACTCGTCCGAAAGATGATATCATGCTTCGGCGGGCACGTGAAGCTGTTGGTCCCGGCTATTATCTTAGGATGGTAGTCGTTACCACCCACCAATCTGCATTGGGGCCGCATGGTGGATTACGGCAAAATCTTCCAATAGCTATGGTGTGCGGGAAGGCCTATGCTTTCAGTGGGCTATATAACGACCCAATGAAAGCATAGGCCGTTATAGGCTGATAATGCTGATAAGTAACTAGGTGATAGACGTGGTACTGAGTCCAGGTAGGTACAACTGCAGTGCCAGATATCGTCCCGTCAAATAGAAGTGTTATGCACTTTTGTGTTTCGGGATGAGGGCACTAGAGCTAGTAAAATTACTGGGTATGAGAGACCTAACATCTGTGGTCTCGGGTGACAGGTGCAGTGCGGTGTTGATAGAGAATAATAACTGTCTATGAATTGTTGGTCTCCTTCAACTGTCATGGTCGGGCGTATTACTTACGACCAGGTGAGTGTCTTGAGTTCCTGCCCGCTTGAGTTAAAAAGTGCACATAAGCACTTTTTTTATGAATTATAATAACAATGATGAAATTATTGTTTGTTGTCAGACGAGTCGGGATGCGAGGCTGACATGCTGGAGGGCGCGGAGGCGGGCCGGCACTCGCCGCCTCGGCCGCAGCGAGAGCCCATCAATCTCAAAAATGAGGTAAGTCACAAACACTAAGCTTCCTAATACACAGACTAATACACATAACCATAAAAATGTGAATACAAATATAAAGGGAGAAAAAATTTATTTGTCAACAACATAGAAGAAAAAATATAGAACCAAATGAGGTTAAATTGGTAAAATAATTAATAATTACATTAAATAACAATAACTTGTGGGTACTAAATAATTCTATATAGGGACTTAGTACATAAATTCAATAAAGGCTAAATTTTTTGTTAGATAAATTGAGCCTTGAAATTTTATTGTATAAAAAGTGATGATTTATGAAATTGGCTACCATATGTACCTATATTATAACAGACGAAATTGTACCGATTTCCAAAAGTAATCTACTTAAAAGAGCTCAACTTATCCCTTTTAATCGAATTCACGTCATAAAATCTCAAATAATAATAAAGCGGATTGAGTGTTGCCACTCTTATCTTAAAACATTAAAAAAATTCAAAATACATCCTGCAGTAGCGACCTTCTGTCACTATTTAACCTCATTTCGCCCCACAAACCCTCAAACATCCAATGCTCAAGAAACTCGCATAGAGGATTAAAAAAACAAAAACGAGGACAAAGTTAAGTGCGAATAAGCGCGCTCGAGGCTCAAGTGTCGGCGCGGAGTTAGGCAAAAGGACGATACTGGAAAGGTCCTCGTTTCCACCGAAAGACAAAACATTCGTTCGTTAGAACCGTGGAAAAATGCGGAGCGGCGCCGACCAATCGGCCGGGTGCTGCAGCCTACTTGCCTCAGAATCTATAGTATCGATTAGCGAACGCTTTTTTTACCCATACGCACTCACACACCGACGCGCGGGGGCCAGCCTTTTTAACAATCTTTTTTTCGACCACCCTCCCCCCAAAACCGCCATGTCCATTGCGCGGATGCAAAGACCACCCGCGCACCCACCCCATATAGCAGCATTGAAAATGGAATTTCCATGAGTGATGGAGTGTCAAACGGAAAGTGCAAAAAGGAGAAAAAGTACATTATGTTAATTATTGAACGCGTGGGCCGTCGTCCGAGTTTAAATTGAATGTCATGTCGTACGTGTCGTGGAAACGTGCGAGCTTATTCCGTTCTATTCCGTGCGGTTGTTGGAATTCGCTTTTTTCGCTTGTACCAAAATAACATGTGCGTTAATCAAGCGGACCTTATTTATTTAGGGAACCAGCCGTAAGCTTTCTAAAAAGCTGCTACTAAGAAAAAAAGACTTGGCAAAGCAAAAGTGGGGGTGAACGCCCTCTTTCACTTTCTTCGCAAGCTTGGTCTAGGTTAGTGACGAGAATTCGTGCTCTATATTCGACGCCGTAAGGACCTTGACACATTTCGTTTCGTCGGGGCGGGACTTATAAACAGGTTAGACGTTAGAAGAACTTAGGTCTGGAGTTTAAGTTGTGAAGCCATAATAAATGTGACAGTTGAGTGACTTTGGAATAGCTTTTTTATTAAGGTTTTTTCTTTCTTAAATCCTAATAAATATTTAGGCTGATTAGAAATGTAGGTTAGATTTTAAGAATCTTTAATTATATGTTATATAACATGTAAGATTATGACACTATGAGATAAATAAATAATAAACATTATTTTTCTGGAAGTTTAGCGGTTGTAATAAAATTACCGCACATTAAACGACGCAAAGTGCGTACAAAGCACTTGTCCGACGAATCCAACCACCCGACAGTCGTGTTGCTAATGGAAATCCAAAAAATGTCGGTGGGAAAACTAGTTAAAAAAACCCAAGCACATTTGAATGAAAATTGGTGGTGCGGGTGGCGCGGCGCGGCGATAGTCTATTATTATTATTACTTGCATTATATCTGCATTTTTTCGACGCACACGCGCGCCGGCCGTGCGCCATTTTATTTTCTTCGTTTTTTTTCGTTTTCATTTCGGACGGGAGGCAGACACACGGGCGCAGCAACACGGTAGCAGATCGAACTATGCGATGTCTACAAGTGGACGAACATTTAAATTGGCTCTCATCAAATATTGACTGCGTGTAGTTTTTTTCATTAACCGCTGGGTTTTTTGTGAGGCATCGCTCGCCAAATACTTAATTGATGACAGTAAATGCAGTGCAAGTGGTCACGTCATATCAGTTTAGCAAACCGATGTTTTGTGAAAGTAAACTATTAGATTATCTACGCATTCTAACAACATGAAGTGTTTCAAATTCACCTAAATTATATTGTGATTGTTTTCCATTCCATTTATAATAAAAGAAATGTTCACTGGCAATTAGTTTTTCAGTAAACAGTTCGTTCACATCGAGTATTAAGAAGAGACAAGTGAAGAATTAGCATCTTGTTTAAAAGAGATGGTCCCAGTAACGTTACGCATTTGGCCCTGTTACTATCTAAGGATGGTAGTCGTGAACGCCGCCATCCTCATAGGCGTTACTGTTGTTCTGCAATGAGTCTTATAGTGTTGTTGAAAAAGTAACAAAAATCTTTAAGTATTATTGAAAATGTATTTAATGAAAATTATATAGTGGCAAATTTAGTGTAATGTGTCACTCGTACTACTCGTACGTGTGCTCGGTGTCTACTTAAACACATGGTCCATTTTGTATTGCCATACACTCATCTTACTTGACTAATTAATCATAGACCTCTTCATACTCACTTCTTAGAATTTTTAATTGCGACCGAAATTAAGTCGTTAATTATGGTCAACTCTAACACAAGTAGTGATAAACATACAAGGTAGATTTTAGTTAAATCCTATTTGTGTTTGGTCTTTTCGTTACCAAGTGTACAGGAAGGTCAGGACTCTCACCTGATGGTAAGTGATACGCCATGACAGAGCGTATTGAAGGAACCACATGACAGTAATTTTATACTTGCAAATTTACGGCATTTCAAAGTCTTACAAACATAAGCAATTATAAAAACAAATATACCACTACAGTGAATCGCAAATTTATAAATGCACAATACTTAATAAACATCGTTGAAACAAGACGAAACAGGATATAAATCGAGATGCCCCGCGAAAAGGAACAAGCTAACAATTTCTCAGCACAGATTAATTGCACTCCATTTAATAAGTAACAGGATGGCTTACGGTGGAAACTGCAGCGAGAAAGAGATGGGAAAGATTGCAGATTTTTTAAGTCGAAACTTCGAATGTGCGGTCGTTGGTTAATTTATTGGAACAGAATCATTATTGTTTTACTTGTGATAATTAAATATATTGAATGACATCAAATGTATTAATAGTTGGTATAATGGGATGATTAAACAGTTTGGAAAAGTCCAAAACGCTTATTATAATATAGTTCACTATCCCTAAATTATAGTTTTGACTATCGACATCATCATCATCAGCTCATTAAACGTCCCCACCGAGGGGCACAAGCCTACCCGTATAGGATGATTAGGCCTTAGTCGTCCACGCAGGCCCAGTGCGGATTGGACGACTTCACACACACCTTCGAATCTCTTCGTAGGCGTGCATGAAGGTTTTCTCACGATTGTTTTCCTTCACCGAAGAGCGTCGTCGAATAACGTACATATAATTTTCGAAAATTCGAAAATACATTGGTACGTGTCGGGATTTGAACCTCAGCCCTCTCGGTAGGAAGGCGACAGTCCACACCACTGAGCACTATATGACTATCGACATATCGAGTTCTTAATTTTCTTCGATCTTTTATAATAAGTGGCAGACTAGATGCTGATTCTAGGTAGATACAACGCATTGCCAGATATCGTCACGTAAAATAGTAAGGTTTTTCACTTCTGAGTCCAGAAACACAGAAGTGAAAAACCTTACTATTTTAAGGCGACTGTAGGTAGTAAATTGCCGGATAGAAGAGACAATATCCGTCATCTCAAGTGATGGCAGTGTTGACGGAAAAAAAAACCCACTGATATTAATTTCTTTCAATACTTCATCTGTCATGGTCACGTGTATCACGTGTGGATTTCCTTCAACATGGTCAGGCGAATCACTTACTTTTTTTTCAAATTGAGTGCTTTTGTTGACAGCAGATCGCTTATGGTTTCAAATCTGTAGAAGAAAATGGGCAAACTAGTGGAATTTAATTATTCTATATATCAAAGAATTGTGATTCTTTTATTTTGTGATCTTCGTAAAGGTTTTGCAAAAGTAAACTAATGCGACAACACAAACTTTGAGTTACAAGTAAACAAAATAGAGCTTAGAATTGCTTGCAAGTTATGACAGATGCAACGTCGGCGCCTCCAGAGTAGTGACCCCACATTTTACGAACAGTAAACTTTGGGAATTTGAAATAGAATAATCAAAACACTGTCTTTTAAAATGGAAATGGATTCTATTTTGTTCCTTACTTGAGAATTTATATCGAATTTATTTACAAACTGTTTTTTAATGTTTTCGTTAATGAAACCGTAGTTTCAATTCGAAATATTTACATATTTCGAATTGAAAACTACGGTCTAGTTATGTTTAAAATAAAAGTGTTTATAATAGTAAAATGATAATAGCGGCAACCTTAGTCTTTGCGTTACTTTATGTAACAATGACTATTGAACTGAATCATCTTTTCCACAATTTTATCATATCATCGATGTGTTGCATCCTGCTTCTTACCGAAATGAAGCTCTGGTGACCTGCCAATATGCACCGAATAGCGCGGAGGTTACCATCAATGATGGTGAAATTGGATTCCTAGCACCTTTCGTTTATCGGATCCTAAGTCCAGAATTGGATACTATAGTTGCAGTTATATTTAAGAGGATCACTTTTACTGACGCAAAATAACAGAGATCTGCGATGCGAGAATAACAGAGAACGACAGAGCATTACACTAGCAAGGGCGGATCCAGGTTTGGCGCCAAGAGGGGGTCACATAGTAGTAGTAGTCAAGAACTTATAAGGTATTTTGTTGAGGTACGTTAGTATAGTACTTAAAAATAGCTTAGGGGGGATCATGACCCCCATGACCCTCCCCCTGGATCCGCCGTTGTACACTAGTTACGTACAATGCTTTGCGAAATAATACGGAAAAATCCTGTATGCATAACACCAAGGGCGGTCCCCTGAGCTAGGGCTGCTACAAACACAAACGCGACGCAGGCATGGCGGGAAGGACGGCCGTGATTGATCAAAGTCGTTTGTCAGTCTCGACTCGCGCGACTGCTGGTAGCCCTGCGTTAAGGACATCACTCTACAGCCTAATGGCGACCAATCCTATTTTAATTATGGAACGACACTATCGCAAGATTTGAGTTTTTTTTTAAGAATACTTTGTTGACAGCCTGCTATTTTTAAAATAACAAATTTTTTTTTCTTATTACTTCATAAATTTATTAATACAGCGTACTGATATTTATTTTCGTGTTAAATATCACAATGTCAAAAACAGTTATTGTAATAAGTATCAAAAATATGATTAAATAGTTTAAGAATGAGAGTAAATGACATAGTCAAGCATGCATTTCACAAAATATCATTCGACTTTGCTAGAAAGTTGAATCACGCTCAGACATCGCGAGTGCCTTAATACGCGTCTACGACGAAACAAAAACAGAAAACCAATTATATATCTATGAATATTTAAATTTTTACGACGCAAACCCCACTGGCTGTTAAATAATCGCGATCAATCATAAGGTACCGATTTCACGGCGGTGTGTCACTTTGATATCGGCTCCCATGCATAATGCTGCCTTGTATGCACACAGACGGTCGAGATTGTGCGTTTGCACTTAATAATGTGCAAGAAAAAAACACCATAGCAATAAACATTTAAAATGGGAGATGTCCCGACGTTACTGACGAATTAAAATGCGGAATCACGTACATTAAAGCTTGTTTGGATCTTTTTTCAATACACTTATAAATGCGAACAGCGGCGTGTGTTGAGCGGTTAGTCGATTGGCTTTTTTTATTCAATTTAATTGTTTTTCCGTCTGTTTGTTGAGCACCGGCTTCGCTAAAACACTTGATTCGTTTTTTTAACGTTGGCAATTAAAATTAAAACGGTTTCGAAATTGCGGACCGTTTGGTCACTGGTACCATCTAAAAATTAATTAGACGTTCTTGTGAAAATCGACACTGAATAGGTACAGTTAAAATTGGTGGATTTTCGTATGAAGAATGGAACGAATTAGATTACGCACCGTGGCGAAACGCTACGACTTGCGTACGTGTATTACCTTTTTCTATGAGAAAGTTTTATCACGATCAAATGCCAATATGTTGTGTATGTGAATTTAAATATATTTAATGTTGATAAAATGTATGAAGATAATATCCAATATATCAAATGCTACAATAGCAATGAAGTATATATTCTTATAAATTCACTAAAAAAATCACTCGAATAATTTGTTTTAAGAAAGTAGATAGCCTGGTAGCGAAAGATGGCACAAGTCAAGCAACCTTCCTATTGTCGGTCGTGGGATAGGGTATCGAAAAATATTATCTTGAGTCCTTCGGAAGGCACGTTAAGCACGCTACTGTCTTAGAATGGTAGTCTTAAAATCCACCGTACTGATTCT
The DNA here is from genome assembly GCA_019425675.1 of Leucinodes orbonalis. Taxonomy (NCBI): domain Eukaryota; kingdom Metazoa; phylum Arthropoda; class Insecta; order Lepidoptera; family Crambidae; genus Leucinodes; species Leucinodes orbonalis. The sequence continues at coordinate 23,970 of PQWD01002183.1, read as the reverse complement.
GCGTGATGGCTACGGAGCAAACTCCTCATAGCTTTGCGTCTAGAGAAGATCTGTCCATACAGTGTGACGTTATAGGTCAAAGTAGGGAATACATTTTTTGCCGTCCACTAACTAAAACGCCGTTATATAAATTTAAATCAAAAGTTTCCATTATTCCAAATACTAACGTGTAAATGACACGTCAGTATACTAATTTGGACTTAATAAATGTTTTCTTTATTTTCTTCCTTTCTTAATTGAGCAAAATTAAACACAATAGTGGTGATGTTTTACATGCAAAACCCCTTATGAAATCTTTATGTTAATAAAAAGCAATTTAATAGATGCCTTATCCGAAGTTGTTTTCCGTTAAACAGGGTTTTTCAGTTTTATATCGAGTAATTGTGCTCGTTTAGCAAGTGGACGGCAGATTTGAAATCCTTACCTATGTTGTAAAATGATGTAAGTAATTATACAAAATAGAATCCCTGACGCGTTCGGACAAGTGGTATTGCTTAAATACTTTTCTTGTTTAAGCATTGCGGAATCATTGACGTCAGGACTTAACTTACCGAATGCTTTAGCTCAACTAAGTATATCAATTCTTTCTTGAAATTATGACAGTCAAGTATTTAATAAATACATCACAAGCACATGAGTTGAACTTGGCCTCAGAAGATTTAATAATGCTGATGAGATAATTTTGGGATATACCCAAAATTCATCAATTTAAAAACTATTTTGAAATTACCTATACCAAAAATGCATAAAACAAAAAAATTAGTACTTATGCCCGACATTTTTGCAATAACAAAAACTGTTTGTTTTAAATCCCCTAAATACTACTGTAAATGCATTCCACTAATCGCTCCATGCCCATAAACAAGAAGCGAATGCCTTTTTAAATAATATTTTTGTAAAAGTCAGCGCGGACAAACAAAATGCTTTCAAATGAGACTGTGTTTTTGTCCCGAAACGTTTGGTGCAACGTTAAAAATAATGGAAACCCTGTTTAATGGCCGATTCTAATTCAAAATTTGTTTGCAAATGTTGATGTTTCACAAACACGAGGTGTACAATGTGTACTTATGGTATTAAGTTTTAATCCTTTTAATTTTCTTTCGGTTTTTTTCTTTCGGTTGCGCGTTTGGTTGACAATCGTGCAAATAAAGAATCCATCGCAGCAGTCAATAACATTAGAGGGGTGTACAAAAAAATATTTTTAGTCTCTTTTTTATGCAAAGAAAAGAAAAATAATTATAATAATATGTTAAAATTAGGTACAGTTTAGATTGTTGTTCGTCTTGGACGTAAAATTAGATATTATTCATTTTTGAATTTTACTTTGGTATACTGTTGAAGTACCAATTAGTTGGTCAAAACTTAACCTCCCTAAAATCATGATCTTGTGAATATATTTACACATATTACTATAAAAATCAACTACTGACACGTCTGCGAAGAGATTCAAAGGTTGTACGTGAATTTGGCGAATTAGCACAACGCTCACGTGTAGGTACAACTAAGGCCTGTACACCCTGTAGGCTTATGCCCCTCAGTGGTATCGTTTACTGAACTGGTGATGATGACTGTCAAGACAACTGTTTTGAAAAGTTATATAGCTATTGCAGATCATATCAGATATCGATATCTATGGGGTATAAGACATAAAATAAGTATTAAAAACACATGTCCTAGTTTGACAAATATCGAAACTGTCATTACGTAAGTCAAACTCCACATCTTTCTTGCACAATGCAAACCATTTGTCAAAAGTAAGAGGTTATTAATTATGTATAATTAATATGACCCACACGTACCGCAGCCATTTCTAATCACCACATTAGGCTCTAATTACGAATCGTGAACGCCGCCTTATAATTGCTATGTTTTACACCGTATTAGGGGTAGACATAATTTCCAGTCCGGTCGGTTTTTTACTCGAGAAATTAGGGTTAAGTCTTCAATGGAGTTTTAAGTTGGAGCCCAAGATATATCATGCCTTTGTACATGATATGGACCCAATCTATAATAATGATGTGCCTACGTGTCGGTCGAATTGTACAAAAAACTGATGATTTTAAAATATTTGAACATTATATAATGCAATGAGTGCGGATTATTAAAGTTCTGAAATTATTCATATTCATAATTCACATAGGTTCCACCCTCCAAAAATTTTGGTACCCGTGTTGTTGACGAAAGAAAGAGTGCCAGTGAAAATTTGATGTATGGCTCTTACTTTTATGCTGAGAAAATCAGCAGCGGCAGATTTAGACCATTATAACAGATTTGTTCATGCAACCAAATATATTACTGCGAGGTTATACGGACTGCTTTATGTAGTAGAGTACATATTTAAATTGTCCAAAACCATCTGTACTTAAAAATACACAAATAAATTTGCGCAAACAAAATGCTTCTTATTATCAACTCGTCTACAAAATATACGAAAACATAACAGTCATCTATTCGTATCCTAATTGACAACAGAAAATTAAAATCATACCAAATAAGACACACAAGAACGTCTAAAAGTAAAAACGTGTAAAACGGCCAGTAACTAACAAACAGTTCGAAGATAACTAAAAGCGCTCGGTAACCAATTATCATTCTTAACGTACCTGTAATAAAGACCGATTTAATAGTGACAATGAAAAAGCTATCACATCCTACTATCCCGTTTCATAACCTGGACAAAAGGGACAATAAGTAACACCTAGGCACCCAACAAAAACCTATTAACGGTATAAGTAATGCACAACTTAGATTGAGTGGATATCTGATGTATGAAAATTGTATTGCAGACGAGCTATCTGATTCACTTTTGGTTTGAATTTGCAATATACATTTTCAGTGCAGGAAAATGAAATATGTTCTCTCTTAAAATTTAAGATGAATTTAAAATTGTAATTAAAGCCATTGTCTTTTCCTTTTAACTTTGAAATTCAATAGTGAAATACACTCTTTTAGAAAATTCATCAAATATACAAAAGTGATTTTTAAGTGGTAAATGTAAGAGTTATATGTAGTGATAATCTGTTAAATATCGTTAAAATTTTCTTTAATTTTATTATCAGACAATATTAAAAAATGTATGTTATTACCTTTTCTTAAAATTCGGTTTTAGTTTAAATTTTCATCGTATTCAAATAGGTGATTCACCGCATATCGATATCTACGGAGCATTTTGTATGTAACATTTTCGTTTGGTTATTCCACAGTGCACGTTCACTGCCTACCCCCTAAAAATATAGAAGCAAACAACATCTAAAATCTATGTTTACGCTGAACGAAACGCAGCGTGCCGACCGCGCGACTACTCCCGCCGCAATGCTCATCCTCTGAAAATGGAGCGACCGATAAAAAAGGTAACGAATTATAAAAAAGCGGAGGCATACAATCGCGCGCGGACGTGTGGTGGTGGGCGAAATGAAATGAAATAATGAAAAAAATGGGCAAAAAGCAGTACAAACATGCATTGTCCCAGCCACCCTCAGTAATGAGAGGGGCGCACCCGCGCGCCGTGGGTCCAAGTGCCTGATTATCACCTGATTCCATCTATATGGACGCGGGCACGTTGGTGACGACTGACACATGATTATTTAGCTAGTATTCTGATTAGGTTAAATATAATTAGCTTAGAAAGAAATGATGACACTTTACAGTCAACTACGTAAGGTCGTTTATCAAACTTGGTTCCCTTACAAAATATTTAGGAGGCAAATATAAACTTTGTTGATAAGACGCTATTAAGACGTCTAATGAACAAGACGACAATTTCGCTCATCTCATAGCATGAGATACGACTGCCTGTGAAGATGCAGGAGTAAAGGAACCAAGTAACTGAGATGAGAAAATTAATAATAAGATTTTACAATTTAATAAAACTCATCTATCGATCGCTTTCATCACGCTTAAGCACCGTTTCTGCACACCTTAATTATATTTCTGCGAACTTCTTTTTCACATTGTATTCTATTTCTTTAAAAACATGCAATCCCTTTATTCTGCGTAAAGTTAATAAACTACAGTGGCCTCAGGCTTATACGCGCTCTTTTGCCGGCGAACCTTTAAAAATGTGCTTTGCGAGCAGAAAGAACAATTCGGAACCAATCAATCGAGAATTCTCGTTTCGCATGCAACGAATAGATGCGCATAGATGGATAAACTTGTCTATGGTAATGCTCCACCATGATAACCTATTCCATAATCAATATATTTCCTCGACATATGCTCGACTCGAATCACCTCAATTTTCGAACACATTAACCATCAAAAACAGCGTCCGAAATTAATTTGTTTATGCGAAACAAAGGTGGGTGCCGGCTGCATGCACCCGTACCTCGCCTGCCTCCCGAAAAAAAAGGAAAAAAATACGAAAAAAGGGGGGTGGCCCCCACTCCCCCGCGGTGCGATCGGCATCGGACTTCTTTTTTTAATCGCGTCGCATTCGGCGTTCTCGTTTTTGGTAAGCACACACTGCGCGTTGCCTATTTTCCAATTTAGATTGCTTTGTATTACCGGTTGAGCGATGCGCAATAGTTTTTGAGGCTCGTGACACGTGAGAGGCGGAAATTAAATTCGGTGTAAAATAAAAAAGTCTAGACGTTTCCTGTGAGAGCAAAGAGGCTGCGTGCCACGCAAAGGGCGGGTCGGTGTTGCCGATAGTTCATCTTATGGGCTATCGATTTTCGCAGAACGTGGACGTAGACTTCATACAATGTATTTTCATTAACCCTCATCAGCTTCATTTCTCTCAGTCAAAACAATGAGCCGAAATATAAAATTAATTATTCATATTTAATGACATTTTAACTAATGATTTGTGTAAGCTAATACGATCGTTGCATCGAGTGTTACCTGATGATTATTATAGTTTCTAAAATGTCGGCCAAAATCGGTGAGATCGGTAATGCTAAAATATTCATAGAAGTGATATTTCTTAAATGAAATCCGCATCAAGAAATACCGTTAAGATTTAAATCATCATCAGCTCATTAAGCGTCCCAACCGAGGGGCACGAGCCTACCCGTATAGGGTGATTAGGCCTGAGTCGTCCACGCGGGTCCAGTGCGCGCAGTCACTTCACGCACTTCACGCACGCCTTTACGCACGCCTTTACGCACGCGCTTCGCAGGCGTGCGTGAAGGTTTCCTCACGATGTTTTCCTTCACCGTAAGAGCGTATAACGTACATATAATTTCGAAAACTCGAAATACATTGGTGCGTGGCGGGATTTGAACCTTAGCCCTCCCGGTAAGAGGGCAACAGTCTACACTATTTAAAAAAAATCTTATTCACCAGATTGGTATTAGGAATGGAAACATATTTAAACATGTATGACTCGTTGCTTTTAGGGCCACTTTCAATCGGCCGTAGCTTCATGGTGCCTATATTCTAGCGATATTATCTCAGTTTCGAAATGATTTCTTTGTACGCAGCTCTTTAATTATCTAGTAAGTGTGCGTTTTAATTATACAGGGGTGCATAGTAGCGAAGTCGCCCGCGGCCAAAAGTGCTGCTGCGTAAACTGAGGAGTTACGGCATTATTTCATATTGTCCTGTAATTACGACATGTGCTGCGTAGTAATTGTAGGAATAAAATAAAATTAAATACGCATATGTTGAGATAAGGATCGATTATTCGTATAAAATTACTGGGTTAGTGTAGATCTTGGAACGGAATGAGTGTTTTAATTCACGTTTTGTTATTTGAGCTCGGTGGTTATGTGTGGACTGTCGCCTCCTACGGGAGGCTGAGGTTCAAATCCGACACGTACCAATGTATTATCGAATTTTCGAAAAATATATGTACGTTATCCGACGCTCTTACGGTGAAGGAAAACATCGTGAGGAAACCTTCATGCACGCCTGCGATGAGATTCGAAGGTTGTGTGTGGAGTCGTCCAATCCGCATTGGGCCCGCGTGGACGACTAAGGCCTAATCACCCTACGGTTAGGCTCGTGCCCCTCGGTGGGGACGTTTAATGAGCTGATGATGATGATGATGATATAAAAATATGTTTAACTTACATAGTGTACAGGATGCTCACCTGATGGTAAGTGATTCGCCGGAACATGCCATGGCGGCATTGAAGGAGACGAACAACTGGTAGTTATTATACTCCATCAATGACGCTCTACGCCCGTCACCCGAGCAACAGCCGTTATGTCTTTGTAAACCCGGTAATTTATATGGAATTTTAACAATGTTTTCACATAAAAATAACTTCAGTAAATGTTAAATACTATTTAAAGCTTTTGATATCGCAGTACACGTGAAAAAGTGGATAGACTATTCTAAGGGAAACGACGTCAGGAGGAAAACTTCGATACAGACCAATAAAAATTAATTAAATATAACAATATAATTTTATGAAAAAAATAAATGTAATATTGATTGCTATATCAAGATATGTTTTATAAGATAATTTCACATAGATATTTGCAACATCTATACAAGCAATGTTTTCAAATTTCGAAAAATTACACGACATAGATTTATGGTTTCTGTTTGGATGATTGCAGAATTTAGCTAATAGGTGCAGTCTTCTTTTACATATTTGAGTAGACCTTTGAGAGTATTATTACTCAAGCACAGACCCTATACTCAAACCAAATACGATTAATACTTTAAAAAAAGACAAATATTATTACAATTAAAATGCGCCTAGTTCGTATTCTACCCGATTCGAACTCCTTGTGATTACCGGGCCCGCTTAATAATCGTCTTGGCTATATTTATTGCCTCTGCGCTAATTATCAGGAATTTTGATACTTGAGTTATTGACTCCCCGCTCTACCTCGTTAATTATGTTTAATTTTAATACTCATGTTCTAAAGGAAACGTCTGGAGATTGTGGACGATATCGCATTTGGATTTTATCGCGCTAATTATGGCGTTGTAAATAGTTGGTTTGAACACTTTTCGGCTTTTAGGGTACAATTTTGAATTAACATGTTCTTGTTTTTTAGCATAGTGTTAAATATTTTTTATGTGTAACAAATGTGTGTTTCATAATAACAGGTACCTACTGATTTTTTTATATATATTATAAGTGTACAAGACGGTCAGAATGTTCAACTGATGGTAAGTGATACGGCTGGCCATGAAGAGTGGCATTGAAAAAGACTAACAAATGATAGACAGATAATATCCTCTTTCAATGCCACACTGCGCCTGACAACAGAGACACAGATGTTAGGTCTCTAAAACACGGTGATTTCACTAGCTACAGAGCCCTCATACCGAAACACAAAAGTGCATGACACTCCTGTTTCACGGGACGATATCTGGCAATGCGTCGGTATGTACTAAGACGATTCAGCACCTACTCTGCCACCTAGTAAAAACATCGAGGAATAATTAAGCACTCGATAAGTTATAAATACCATTTAGAGATAGTGAGCTGTGCCTATTTTATAATACGGTTTTAAGTCTCTCTTCCAAACTCTGCAACCATCCCAATTGTGAGATTTCAGTTGATTTAATTGTGCTACTACTCATATTTTCTTGACTTAAAAGTCTAGTTGCTATCAACAATAACTTAATTCAACATTGTTTGCTTGAAACGTTCCACTTAAAAATAAATAAATACATACACGAAATAAATTGTTTAGATTTATGTTGCATATGAGTTGAGATATTTTTAAATCAATATTGTAATTTTAGACAAAAAATATTTTCCTTCTATTAATTTGTTTCTGAAACTACGGATATTCCGGTAAGTACCATAAAGGATCTCAACAGAATTCAACTTGCTACTATGAATCTGATCTCAATACACGTATTTCGTCACCTCTTCTATTTTTTTGGCAATTATTTCTTAATGGTTTCGTTATTTACTGGTTTCTCAAAACATTCGTAGATAGTACATTATTGTGAAAACGTCTACAGCTGTTAACTGTCGTCCACGAAAGTCAAACATTTGTAAGAATTATCAGCATAATTTAACTTACCTCTATATAAAAAAAATAAAAACTATGATGCAATCAACATGAATGATATTTGTACATAATTAAAATATACAACAAGTGTCAGTAAATTTTGGGCTTCTGATAGGTTTTTTATTTATTTTGCAGATGAACGTTTCCTTTGGGCAACAAGCATATATTGGAGAGCAAAAACGCCCTATGAACAACCCCAGAGACGAAAGTGTACGTTTACTGGGAATACAAATGTGTCTCATTAATCAAGCTAATTAGATCATTATGGCGATCGGGTTGCGGCTAGCGGAACTATCCGTGTTCCTTTTTTTAGGTCCCCATTTTATGAATTTCATTTCATTTTATGAAGAATGATACAGGTCCATAATAAAATAAGACATGAAAAATTCCTTGTAGATGTTTTTACTATTAAAGAAATTATAATTGTATGTACTTTTCGATGACACTTTCCCGGTGCAATTTTTAAAATNTAGGAATCTCCGCTTAATTAACTTGGATACCTATTCATACCACAAAGTTCGAATAGAAATTGACTTGATATAAATAACTTTTGTGTGGTTTTTCAAAAAACATACCTTAATAATACAGTCAAATAAAGTGTATCAGAAAAGATGTATGACAAGTAGGTTTACAAACATTCTTCTCAGGTAAACACGATTTAACTCAAATATTCTGCTATGTCATTTAACCTTCGCCTCACCAAATCTTTATTTACAAATCCATTTTTCAATGAATCAATCCATTTATTAGGGTTCCGTACCTCAAAAGGAAAAAAACGGAACCCTTATAGGATCACTTTGTTGTCCGTCTGTCCGTCCGTCCGTCCGTCTGTCAAGACCCTTTTTCTCAGGAACGCGTGGAGGTATGAAGCTGAAATTTATATCAATTACTCAGGTCTACTGTCCCTTGAAGCTGTGAAAAAATCAAACTTCTAAGCCAACGCAATCAAAAGATACAGCCGTTTATGCCGCAAATTTTCGACACTTGCAAGGGAATCAAAACCTACAGGGTGCTTCCCGTGAACTCAGAATCTTGAAATTTGGTACGAAGCAACGTCTTATAGCATAGATAAAGGAAAAATTACAAACCATAAATTTTTAGTTACATCACATAATATATTTTTTTAATAATTTTAAACTTACTACCCATTTCCTCATAAACGCGTAGAGGTATTAAATTGAAATTCATACCAAATACTCAGGTCTATAATACCTTTAAGCTGTAACAAAATCAAACTTCTATGTCAACGCAATCAAAAGAAACAGCAATTTAAGCTGCATATTTTGAAACTCGCAAGGGAATCAAAACCTAAAGGGTACTTCCAGTCGACCTAGAATCTTGAAATTTGGCATGAAGCAACGTTTTATAGCACACATAAAGGAAAAATTCCGAAAACCTTAAATTTTTAGTTACATTACAAAATATATATTTATTTTTTAATAAATATAAACTTATTACTTTTTTCCTCATGAACGCGTAGAGCTATAAAGTTGAATTCACCATTTACAGGTCTGGTTCAAATTTAATACTTAATTAATATTTTTGAACCAGATTTCTAAATAGTGACTAAAAAACTTAGTAAATAAATAACTTTAATAAAAGAACTTTCGCAAGTCTGCTGCAAGGCTAGTATAAGTGTTTCAGTTATATTATAGATAAATGATATGTGTTAATATAAAATAAAGGATTACTTAAACGATAAAGAGATCTTTGTCTTAAATTTATGCTCCTCCATCTTTCCCCATTGTAATGTTATGAATTTCATTTTGCAATAAAAATACCATAGTTATGACTCGATTGTCGTAATGAACGAACTTTGTAAACCTTGCAGGTTTGTACGGAACCCTCGGTGCGCGAGTCCGACTCGCACTTGGCCGGTTTTTTATATAATTGAACCAGATATCAATTTAGTAAAAATCCAAAAATCTAATACATGACCGACCTACAAGTAGATGTCTTAACTTAGAAATATGAATAATATAATTATCATAGAAGCTCAAAAGTAATTGAATTAAGGATATACTCGTTTTAAACTTCCAATCAACCAACCAATTGGCTGGATCACCATAGATGGATTGAAAAGGTAAATTTAAAGAGTTGAAATGCATTTTTTTGTCACGAGCCTTAATGGCGACGTGCGTATATGAAATATTACCGATAGTCGAGGTTAACTCGATTCTGCGTTAAAAGTCGCTTTCCATTTGGGATTAAAATCGGACGTGCAGTTAAAATGATGAATTTTAAAATCTCTTTTAAAAACGGCCAACGCGAATTGTGACGTCCGGCGTAGGCACTGTAGGAAATGTTCAGGAGTTCCCAATCTTTTTGCTTAAGTAATAACAATGAAAAACTTTCATTCTTACTATAAAACTATCTTTAAAGATGCAGTTTCCAGCTGTTTTGCGGTGTACTATGCTTTTATTCACACAGTAAGATATTCACCTTTTTAATCCCAGCCTCAATTTGCACTGAACTCTGAAGCAATGATTACTTT
>PQWD01002183.1:0-11011 GCA_019425675.1 Leucinodes orbonalis | reverse complement strand
TATACACAATCTTAGTAACCTGATTGTGTAATAAAACCTTAGCTAAACAATAAACTAACTGTTTATCTAAGCATGAAACGTTTCCGCTCAATGAATCGTCTACGGAACCATGAGCTCCCTAATCCGGCCCTGAGGCACCTTATTGTTTCACGTTCGGGGAAACGGCCCAATTTGTCTATCCGGTTTCTGTCACTCTTTTTATCTAGACGAAATATGATGTACGGGAAAAATTTTACCGCGCGATAGCCGTAGGGACGGGATGTATTTACTCCCTTACTCTTGTCTGTCCCGGTTCAAATGCGACACCTGTCAAGATGACGGTGTTGTAACTTTTGACAGTTTAGAGGAAAATACTGAAGATTAAATGGAGAGATAAAGCCTATATGTGCACATCGGATTGGGTGACAAATGAAGCATTTTGGTTAGGAATTATGGATATAGGTAAGATAACCTACTTATAATAAAACAATTATACAAAAACCTAGTTATGTATATCTCCCTCTAAATGTACTTAAATGACGTACTCGATATAGGTAGTTCAAACCTTGACACCTTATAAATCTGTGTTGATCTGGGGGCACGGCAGTGCCCCCGCCAAGTCGAGCGCGAAGTAAACACTGCCGTACCATTCTTTACAGGATCCACTTCGCCGCATTTTCCGGCCCCAATTTGAGAACCTTTGGATAGTACCAAAATTTTACTATCCAAAATCCAAATTATTAAATCCAAAATTTTAAGTCTGTAGGTCATTTAGTTCCGACGTTAAGCGAAAGCAAAGTTTCGCATTTTCGACAGATAGACACTCACTTATGATCATCAAAATAGAACTAGTACTTCCCATTTACTCAGAGGGCTGAAATTCGGTACAGAGTTAGGGTTTAATGGCTACATAAAGGGAAAACTATAAAAACTTGGATAATCGAAGATCTGGAGTACCTGGTGACCCTGCTAATATAACAAAATCATCCAAATAGAACTAGTACTTCCCATTAACTCAGAGAGCTGAAATTTGGTACAGAGTTAGGGTTTAATGGCTACATAAAGGTAAAACTATAAAAACTTAGATAAACGAAGATCTGGAGTACCTGGTGACCCTGCTTAGATAACAAAAGAGAGTAGCCAAACTATAAGAGATCGACATACCGCCTTAAAACAATATATATTTAACATGGTGGGCCGCTTCATCCGATGACAAAAATCGGGGGGCACGGTAGTGCCTCCGCCAAGTCAAGCGCGCTAGACTAATACAAACAGACATGTTCATGCACACAAATATTTGTAGGTACTGCCCGGGGTCGAACCCGGAACCCTTGGTGCAGTAGCCGACGTCTCAATCATTACACCCAATGGGTCGTCCAATATTCCTTTCAACTTTCTACAAAAAGAATTGAAATCCCACCAAAAACATTCTGTAAAAAATCTAGCCAAGTCTCGATGGAGCTGCTAGATTATCTCTAAAAAGTAATGAAATCAAGACACAGACGTGCCATGTCTAAGGTTCCTTACTGCGATTACTTTATTATTATGGTTAATGTTGTGTGACTTGGCCGTTGAACATTATTTATACGTTAGTGGCTTTATTAAGCCTACAACCAACGGGTTATTGAATCACCGTTTTCCAAGTGGCTTTGTATCGTCAATGGGTAGCGGTTCTGGCAACAGAATAGTGCAATGGTGTCATGGAGCACCTGGTTTTGTATCCCTGTATACTATTCAACGGCCAAGTCACACAACATCAAACATAATAATAAAGTAATCGCAGTAAGGAACCTTAGACTTGGCACGTCTTTGTTTTGATTTCATTACTTTTTAGAGATAATCTAGCAGCTCCATCGAGACTTGGCTAGATTTTTTACAGAATGTTTTTGGTGGGATTTATATTGACATCAATATGCATTTTATTTTTGCGAGTTTTCTTCCTATCATGTGTAGTCATTTTACAAGTCCATTTTTGATTTATTTTCAAATAGAATTTATTTTCAAATAGAAAATTTTATTTGAAATCAAGTAAAGGCAAAATATTACTGCTGATAAGAAATGAATTGTTCGGGCTTGTTCTTATGATGCTGATTTCGTTTACCTACTTCTTGAAAGAACACTAAGCGGACAGAGGGTGATGATGTTGAGGGATGTAATTTCGCCTGCATCACTTGGATACATGTACTGATTCAAGCGATATATCATTTTTAGGATGTATTTAGCTATACTGTGCGGGGAGGCCTATTCCCTGAAGTGGGTCGTTATAGGCTGATGATGATGAACAGGATGTAAAAGCCTTCTTACTTTAGTGCTTGTAGCTCTTTTTTGCTTCCTCATATTTATGAGGATTGTTTACTTACAACCAGTTGAGCCGTTTGGCTGTTATCTCCTATTTTATTAAATCAAAAATTACACATAGTTATTAATCAAATATAATAGAAATATCTTTGGGATTTGTTCCAATTCAGGCATTGTGACCCGACCTAGCAATGAACTGGCTGATGCCTTAAATATCTCCGATTTTACTGAGTGCATCATCTAACAGCCTGAGCTGCTGCGGCGCAGATTGCTTCCATCCAGCAAATGAACTGTGGTTGAGGGATGTAGTGGAAAATTGACCCGCAACAGCGTCTCGTTCCCTTGCAACACTTGACATATTTACTTTCATATCGTTTGATGTGATGATGTTAAATATTACCTTACAAGATGGAAGAGAACTTGGATAATAAAATGACTGCCATAAATAATACTGGTAAATGCCTCCGTGGCATAATGGTTCAAGCGTTAAAAGTCTCTGTTTGCTTGGAAGGTTGTCCGTTCGAATGTTATCCCCAAATGTAAAAGTCATGTTATGACTTTTTTATTGATTCATAAGGAGGAAATTAAGTAGTCGGTTTACCTGTTAAGTGCCGCCATAGTACCAGATATCGTCCCGTAAAATAAGGGCGTTTTGCACTTCTGTGTTTTGGGATAAGTACACTGTAGCTAGTGAAATTACCGGGTATAAGAGACCTAACATCTGTCGTCTCGGGTGACGGGCAAGTATTAACTATAATAATGACTACCTACTGTTATTGATTTCTTCAACAGTGCATCTGTCACATGACATGAGCCGCCCGTAAAGGATGTATAGGTCTTAGTCGTCACGTTTTATTTAGATTTTTAGATTAGATTAGGCGCAAACCTCCACGAGGTCCCTATGCGCAAAAATGGATGTCAAAAACTAACGTAGGACGGCATAACTTACCCTTCAAAGCACAGAATCATCAGATAATAAGGTGATTCAGCCCGCAGTATCCTCACTCAGACACTGAACTGGGATCTTTCAAGTTTACTGACTTTCTCTATGCAGTCTCTCATAATACCATATAAATACAATTAGAGTGTCTGTTGAAATAATTATTTTTTTCTTCTTGCATTTGAATACATGTACGGTATATACACCTAAACAACATTTTTTCTCAAATTTGTCTGTCTGTTTGTTCCGGGTAATCTCTGAAACGGCTGGATGAATTTTGACGAAACTGTCATTGGCAGGTAGCTGGGAACAGCTAGTCTATAATACAACACGAGTTTCTGCAAATAACATTTTCCGAATGTATACACGCGCGACTGCTTCGTGGTTTTCATAATGAATGACGTGTAATTAAATTTGTGGCCAATGTGATTTTGCCACTTCGTATTTTTGATGCTGATTTCCATAAAATTCAATATTCATTAAAAGGTCCAACTTTTATGAATGCATAATCAAATATTTTTTCAAATAAGTATTGTTATATGAAAGATTTAATTTTATATTAATTTATAGCGAGCAATTGAAAATTAACTAAACGATTAAGAAATCGCAAGGTAGAACAGCTAACTGTTCTTTCATAGAGATTAATATGAAATGAATTAAAAAACACAGAAAAACAAAACACGAAACATTTAGTTCGATAACTGTTCAGCAACGAATAACGGTATTCAAGTTTTCTTAAGTATTGTTTGAATAAACTACGTAATAGCACCAGAATACATATAGAATAGTAAGAAAGAAAGGAAAACATTGATAGGCTTCATACAAAACAAATTTATTCAACTTATAATGTCAGAAGGTAAATCCCAGTAGCTGATTGGCTACTAGGTTTACCTTCTGAGATTATAAGTTGAATAAATTTGTTTTGTATGAAGCCAACACTCACTGTATACTGCGGATTAATAAAGGAACGATTGTAGTACTGATACTCTGTCTAAACCTTTGTATAGAATAGGATAACAATCTTGTTGCTAGCTTGTGACGTTAAGGTAGCTTGTGACGCGGCATTCTTAAATAATACTGCCTAGATCGCCTGAGATTTCAAAATTCCTTTTCAAAAGCATAACTACACTGGGAGAAATACCTACGCAGAAACTTCATACAATGTAACGTGTCAAATTAATTCCGATTGTTCAGTTCAGAGTAGTCCTAAAAATACATTCTCCTATTATACTGCCTGGCCATATCTTGAATGTTTTCCTTGGGCCGACACTCCGGCAAAAACAGATTCATTTAGCGTAAGTATCATTACGTCCGAAAATACCATGAAAAACATTTTTTTTCTCGGAACGTCAAAGAAACAACGAGGGTAACAATTTTAAAGATCTTTGCGTTTCTTCTAGTCACTGTCCATGATAAAAGGGACCCTTGTCCGTTGTACGCGAAATATTTCTTATTTGCACAAGATATTCAGTGAAGCGGACAATTATTCGTAAGAAACATCATATTGCGGTACCATATTAATTGTAATGTGTGTAAAAAACCAAAAGAATACTATAATGTTAGTGTAATAAGGAGCTTAAAATTATGTATTTTAATGGTTTGTTAAAATTCCTTTATAAAATTCTTGCACTAATAACACCTTTCAATTTTATTGGCAGCAAATTGACACCTGAACTAAAGGTCTCAAATATTACGCCAGGAGTTACATAATATATTATTTATTTCTTGATTTTAATATTTTTACATAAAATTATAAGTGTGAATTTAAAATGTAAAGTAATTTAATACTCAAATTCCATGTCAAATAATACAAATACAAACGTAGCTTTCCGACTTATGTCTAAATCTTATAAAAATAGATATATACACATGACTTTAGGTAGATCAGGCCGTACTTAACCAGGCGGGCTTAATACAATTATTTATTCAACTCTTCTCCTTGGTCTTTAGCATTCCACTGCTGCATAGTCTTACTCATTTTGCGCCGTATGTCCGGTGTATTTCAGATAAAATGTGGTTTGATAAGTATTAACGACTAACACTCTAAAGTAGGTACCGGGACAAACTGCTTAGCGTGCCTTCTGAAGCATAGAGAGACTCAATCATACTAATAATAATATCTTATTTCTAAGTATAATAGTAATTTTTTATGAGGCCCTTTCTGATAAACTAGTTTAACTGTATTAAGGGTCCAGTGTCCTCCCACCACACCAATCAAAGGTACCCATGACTAACTACTACTTAGTTACTACAGTTCCCAGAATAAACTTATTTTCAACTCCTAAATCAGTGTTGAAACATAAGCTCATGCCATAAACGAATATTATGTTTCTCAAAAACTACTAAGTTTAAATATGTTGACTACAATTTTAATCAAGATTCCAACTAGGCGCACTATATCAGGACCTCGACCGCACAACCAAATCTATTATTAACTTAGAACTTGAACGCCGCAAAAATGGCCTAAGTAATTTCGAACTATCTAAACTGGAAAATGTATTACTATTGACTGTGCCATGTAACATGTATACTTAAAGGCAGGTACTTTTGATATGTCTGTAGTTAAATAACTAAGTACTTATGAATTATGTATAGATGTGTCAAAAGATGTTTGGTATTACGAAATTGTATACTTACTACATACTCGCTCTTTAACCTAGCGCAGTCTACTGCTGGTGTCCCCCATTCTGCGCTATATACCCCGGTTCTACGCTTTTTTCATCCAGCCTCCACCAGCGTGCTTTCACAAGTCGACGATCCATACGCTTGAAAGACGCGGTCTCCGCTCCAAAAATCGTCTGCTCCAACGGTTCTTGGTTCTGTGGCATACGTGACCAGCTCAGATGGGTCTTACGTATCCTTTGTTATTACAACAAATGGACCTGTGCCGTGTTAGCGTCAGTTTGTGTCTTTAGATCTTTTTGCTCAGTCGTCAACCGAATTAAACCAGATTGTTTTTCCGCCATCTCACCTGATAGTAAGTGATGATGCGGCCGAGTATGGATCATGCCTGCCTAGTAACAGCCTATTAACTCTTGCCTTGAAGATGGCAGAGTTCCCTTCCTTTGTGGTGCGCATTAGGAGCACCATAGCGGGCTGTGCGGATAAATGTGGAATGTCGACCACGTATGGAACGCTCGTCTTCGACGACTTCGCATAAGACCTAACTAGGTCTTCAAAATAAAATATGAGACCACATCACTTTTTGTCGGCTTCTTTAAAATAGTATGCTCTAGGTTATAATTATTACCTACATTATAAGAAACCCTGAGCCCTAGCACGGTAATGAGTTAAGAGGTAGGTAATGATTACGACACAGTTTTGCTGAAACCAATGCTATCATTACCGATAATTAATAACTTAAAGCGTATGTTATGTTTCAATAAAGATAAATAAATATAAATATTCACTGACATTCACAAAGCGCCATCTAGCCCCAAACTTAGCATTAGCCTGTTATATAGAAACTAAACAACGGATAAACATACTCATATATATATTTTTTTGTAAACACATTTATGTTATATATTGAAAACATTCAGACCAATACAAACAGACATGTTCATGCACACAAATGTTTGCACTGCCCGGGGATCGAACCGGGAACCCTTGGTTTAATAGCCGATGTCTAAACCATGACACCAAATGAGTCGTCAAATATAAATTTCAATATTTTTTTGAGCGTATGAATTTTATTTCATATCATGAGCACAGACTATCTAGGTGGAAGAGACGTGCTCTAAGATGGAGCGAGCTTGCCCAGAAAAAGCCTATTCACTCGTTTTTTTTCAATGCCACTTGGTTGTATGTGGCCAGAAACACAGACTCAGGCAGATCGCTTAGTCTGAATACGGGGAAAGTCAACCATAAATGGTGAAATTTTGCAGTACACCTTTATGACCTATGGTGAAAGGGAGACGATGGGATCAGTGCATTGAGCTCGGAAGAACACACACACAAAAATGTTACTTTACGGTGGTGAGATAAGCTTTGCAGTTTGGAATTAATGAGTCCCTTATCGCTAATGAAAAGTACAAAACACTAATGGAACTTGGAATCAGAATTTGTGGAATGATCTAAGAGGTTTCAGATTACCTATCAGGATCCGTTTCTGGCATAGTGCAGTAGTAGACCGTCCAACTAAAACGGTACAAGCTTAAAGTTCCCCCTTATGTTAAAAGAACAACGTTTGCGGCACTAAGGTCTAGCAATTGTGAAACCCCCCTAACCCAAAGCGCCTACACAATGTGGGCCCGACTGCGCACGCGCCTGACGTTCACTTGTTACAATTTCAACACGTAGCTCTTGTATCATTTAACATAAGATCCAAATTGCTATACGAGCCTATTTTAATAGGTCCCACTTTTGAAAGCTTTGTAGATGTTAGATCGATATTAATCACCGCACCAGTCCTTTTATGTATCTAAAAACTAATAGGCATTAATAATATAGATTGAAGTGTCTAGTGGCATTAAAAAATTAAAGTCTTAATCTTATATTGCTACTTGCAAATAAGATGTTCAAGTTGACAATTACTTACTTTTGATTTTATACATTTTATGACTGAGACTCATCCAGATAACCTTCATTAATACTTGCTCTTCCTCCAAAATTACTTAACACAGATATTCACACAACACCATCTAGCTCTTGGTAGATCTTGTAATACAAAACAAGGAATAAACATTCTTAAACAATTAACTTTAGAGTATGAAATTAATATTCAGAAAAAGCACCACATATTATTATGAAATAAAAACATTGTTTATAAATCAAAGACTATGTTTTTTGTTAATGTTATAACATTGGACAATAAATACACGAGGGCGACCACTTATTCCTGTTGACCTGGAACCATTAAAAAGACAGTAAGTTAATGCCAACGTGTAATAAACATAGGTGTCCTAGGTCGATCGATCTTAATTGCATGAATATTTGTACCTTCTAAGTATATTTATAGACAAACCTTGATCTGAAGTAAACATGCTATATTTTCTTGTGTAGCAAAATAATAAATATATGTACAACAAGAAATCAAATAGCAACCAGTTCCACAAAAGAAAATGTACGATTAAGTGTAAAATCCCCTAAAAACACTTTCGCTCTGTTTATGAATATTTTTTATCGCATTTTATTCCCTCCCTTTTTAAACTATGTTGTTAAAGAAAATTTGTTTAACTTCATTTTATAGATCTCAAATGGGTTGATCGCTTTCCTTATCCAGAGAAAATTGACAAGGTCATTTAAGATGATGTAAGTTGCTGAATAGACACGACAGCTTGTCAAAGCAAGGTCAACTCTTAAGCATTTAACTCTCCATTGATTTTAACTTACGTGACCAGTCGTGACGTTAGATGCCCCAGAACAGAATCTAGTGAGCAATCGGTAAATTAGCGACAGTAGCCATTATAATTATCATTAGCTATTAGGAAGTTAATTCAAACACCATTATTTTTTTAATATTTTTTTACTGCTAAAAGCTGTCCTTCCTTATTTTGAACAATATGAAGAGAAGTCACAGGTACATGCAAATCGTCCGCGTAAAGGTGGAAATTGGAACGAAGAAGACGGGTAACAGAGTTAATGAAGACAGAAAAGAGCAAAGGAGAAAATACACCACCCTGGGGAACACCCGCACTAAGCTTACACCAATCAGATGAAGACTCATCAAGACGAACACGCTGCGAGCGATCCCGAAGGTACGAACTGAACCAGGCCAGAGAAGCAGAAGAGAAACAAAACGACTTTAGAATACCAATAAGTATATCGAAGTCTACCGAATTAAAAGCATTACTAAAATCAAGCAAAACCAGTACAGTCAGAGATTTATCTTCCATAGCCCAGCGGATATCATCAGTAACATTTAATAAGGCAGAAACTGTACTGTGACCCGCACGGAAACCAGACTGAAATGGACTAAGAAGGTTGTTGGAAAGTAGAAAAGAAGAGAGCTGCCTGTAAACAATGTGCTCAAGAACTTTTGAAAGGAATGGTAAAATTTAAATTGGTCGGAAGTTCGAAGGAAGTAAGGGACTAGCAACTTTAGGCAGAGGAATCACATGGGCAGACTTCCATGCAGAGGGAAAAGTAGAAGAGGAAAGAGAAAAATTAAACAGATGTGTTAATACAGGGAGCAAAACTGGAAGGATAAGAGTCACCATTTTAGAAGAATGTTCATCGCTTCCAACCGCAGTAGAGCTGATAGAAACCACTAATTTCTTAACTTCTTCCTCAGACACAGATTGAAATTCAAAGGAAGCAAAGTATTATGTTTAACATTAGGGTCCAAAGTTACAGGAGGCCGAGAAAAGTGAGCATTAAACAAATTTATATCAATATCCTAATATTGCTTACAGGAGACCTACCAATGCCTACTGACTTAAGAAATTTCCAATTCCAATTTACTGACTTAAGCATTCCGCAATTTTAAAAAGTAAGAGTTACTTTGTATGCAGAATATTTGTCACTAACAAAATATCATGCATAATTTTTTTTTTCGGAAATTGGCCCACAGATCCTAAAAAGAGGGGGTGAATTAATATGGTATACAGTGTCAAGAAAGGATGCTTACAATTGATGTAAAGATGTATAATGTTTGTTAGCAGGAAAGGAGAACCCTGTTACCCCAATTTAACGTAAGCGAAGCCGCGGGCAAAAGCTAGTATATTGTATTTGTCTTGACATCTGTCTAAGATTTAAAAGAACATATTATCTTTTTAATAAAATAAACACATTAATTGCAAAATCTATTTTTAGCCAATCTTAAATCTCAAGGTCTGCAGAGATCCCGGTCTGATAATAACACGATTAATATGCACCCCTTTATTTGAACTATGTCAGCTAAAATATAAAAATTTTCTTCAACATAACATACTATACTATACTAAGGTTTCTTTTATATCTGGCCGAGTTAACTGACCTAAAAAGTCAGTTTATATGAGTCAATGTTTAAAACAAGTCTAACCTGTAACATGGTAATATCCAGAACATTGACATCTTTATGCAAACAATTACCTCTATCATCAAAATAGATATGAATAATATTCTGACAATGATAAAAGGAGATTAATAACATGAAAAAATCATTTCCCTAATGATTAAAGTGTCTCTCATATACCTACGCATAATAAAGTTAAGAAAAATCAATAACTGAAAAGGTTCGTCTATACATCTAAACATAAAATAAAATTGGAGTGTCTGTTTGTAATACTAAAATAACCGTTTTTACTACATGCATATGAATATAAATATAAGGAACATACGGTAACGGGTGGACCCATTTTAAAGGGACTATCATTGGCAGGCAGCTGACGGAACAAGAAAAACCTTTTTATTTTAGGAAAATAAAGCTCAGACCATTAAACGATATTTTTGGTCTGAGAAATTAAGTAACGTAGTACCGCGCGTCGCCCAGCTCACGTCGCGTGATCTGCGCCTTACGAAGCAATTTTAAGAGTTAGCTAACACTGGATAATCTCTTAATCTACGTTTTACTACGGGAGAATATCCTATACCGTGGGTAACACCGCGGCACAACAGCTAGTCTTCAATGTATTTACTTTTCACGTAGGACAAACAAGAAACTCAAACAATGTTACAACAAATAAGAACGTCTTGACATTCTGCATAGCGTAAGTTGTTATCAGTCGTCCCTCGACTTAAGATTGTTCGATAGATAGTTACTTACTTCCTCAAAGACCACTTGATTCAAACATTTCTTTATGTAGACAAAGACTGAAAAAAGTATGAAAATGCAAATGTATGTCAAGTACCAAAATAATGGAATGATTTGAA
>PQWD01002182.1:0-42524 GCA_019425675.1 Leucinodes orbonalis | reverse complement strand
GATATTCTAATAGAAGTATTTCTCTCTCTCTCTCTCTTTAACCTATCGCAGTTCACTGTTGGCCATAGGTCTCCCCGATCTTGCGCCAGATATCCCGGTCCCGCTTTTCTCATCCAGAGTCACCGGCGACCATTCGCAAGTCGCCGTTCATCGGCCGGAGGCGCCCTACGCTACGCTTGCCGAGACGTCTCAGCTCCAGAACTCGTCTTTCCAACGGCCATCGTTCTGCGACATACGGGAACAGCCCACTGCCACTTCAACTTACTTGGGTATGTCGGTAACTTAAGTTCTCTTACGGATATAATAATTTCAATTTTAGTATATACACGCTAACTTGGCCTAGATGGCGCTGTGTGAATGTAAGTCAATATTATTTTTTATTGAAAAATATAAAAATAAAGACACCAAATGAAACGAAATATTTTCAAACTGTATTATTAACATGAACCACATATTTTTTCAATAATGTTATATATTCACAAAATTATACAAGCACAAACAGCAGAAGACAAGCAAAAATAGTAAACAATCACACAAGCACAGAAAGCTCGCCGCATTAACTGACTGCGAATTCATTATTTTGGACACATAGGACTTTGATGGCCGAGGATCTCCACCAGGACAATTCGAGTACAACATATTTGTATCACACTCCTGTGAAAACAAAATGTATAAATAAATTGCATACCTCATTTTATTTGACGACCCATTTGAGGTAGCGGTTGAGATGTCGGCTACTACACCAAGGGTTCCGGGTGCGATCCCCGGGCAGTACAAACGTTTGTGTGCATGAACATGTCGGTTTGTATTGGTCTCGGTGTTTTATATATAATATGTATTTACAAGAAAATTATATATCAAGTATATTAATCCGTTGTTAAGTGCTCATATAACATATATAACAGGCTTAGTTTGGGGATAGATGGCGCTGTGTGAATGTCAGAGGATATTTATTTATTATTGCTTTCAATAAAATCAAGAGGATATCCGAAGGAGAACTAGGGTGTCCGAAATGGAAGCATGGAAGAACCATGCTTCGGCACGAATGCTTAACTGAATTGATATCAAAGCCACACAAAAAACGCCGTGGCTTATGTTGTGCTGAGTGAGGTTAATAAAATTATTTTAATAAATATAATTATAAGAAAATATTATGATGATTTTAGTGGCGGGCTCAATTATTGAAGTAGTCGTCTATAAAGGTCTCCACCGCAGGCCAGTATTGTGATATGCATGCGATGGGGCACTTTTTAACCTAATAAGGATGAAAAGTGCCGCATCTAATCCACCACTATCTAGCATTGTGGTATCATACAACTTATTCATATGGTATTCTTATTTAGCAAATATTTTCGAAACACAAAAGTGCAGTGCACTAAGGAATAGAAATAAAACCAAAGAGCGCTGCAATCGTTAACGCCAACGCAAAAGGTTAAAAGTTCCCAAAGCGCTAGAATTCTTGTTCAATTCAACAGTAACGGCTACAACAAATGACTGGCCCTTAGCGATGCGAGAACAGCAACAATTCCAGGAAAATCGTGATTCACGGTACACCATTCGTAATTTCTCCAAATGAAATTGTACCGAATCGTACTACAGAATGCATTGTTGCCACAAATTGCTTACTGAAAGCTTTAACTTCTGTCTCAAAGCAAGAACGATTAGTGAGAAATTCAGCGAAGTATAATCAACAGATTTAACTTTAAACGTTTAATTTAATATTCAAATTTCCTATATCACCGGCTTATCTAATCACAAAGAAGTAAGTTGTAAGTACCATACTAAAACTTAAGAACCTTTGTACACTTAGTTGCAAATAAAACATTTGAATTTGAAATATCAATCAAAAATGTCCGAGCCGCTTGACACGACACGATTTATTATTGTCATATTTACGAGTATAACATGGAATTATTCATTAAAGTATATAACTTAACGCGTCATGCAAAGGGTAGAAAATCAAAAGCTCGAGCATACTACCATATCACTGCAACATGTAGCGAGCGACGTGATTATGAATGAAAAATCTAACCAACTGATCTAATTAGACATTAATTTATAAACTCTTTGATATTAGTTGATTATACTTGTGACACAATAAAGTGTTAACATAAATAATTTTAGATATGTGATTAATATTATTGGAAATGTAAAATGTAATATTGTATCGGGCACATCATATAATTTCAATTCAATTTAAAATTTGTACGCCTCATATTGGCAAGACATAGTGTAACATTATTTCACATGACGCTTACCAACTGTAAAAATTTTTACACCTGTGTCTTACAAATAAAACTTATTATTATTATTATTACTGACGCGATGGCAGAATTTAGTCGCGGACACTTTTTGAGTGAGATTGTAAATCTAGTTTATTGTTTATCTTAGATCACGGCATATAATATAAAAAACTGAGTTAATAGAAGTATTTTTAACTGCCCATGGCAGTCCTCTGCATAAGTTACGAGCACAGACATCGAATATACATTAGACTGGACAAGCCGCAAGTTTATAGGCAGTCCTAGTGTCGCAATTTCTTTTCGGTTCTTACTGTGAAAAGTTATTATAGTTTCTGGTAAATTACTGATTCATTACGATGATGGATGTTACAATTGCACAGGATGGCATTTGGATAAAAACGGTAATTTTTCTAATTTCGTGCGTCTTGACTCGTCTCACAGAGCGTAACTGGCAGCCAGTGTATGCTCGTTGAGCTTACATTTGTCGCACTTTAAACGCGGCTTGCCCCATCTCTTGTATTGGGAAATCTGTGGTTACGAGTAGTGCGATAAAAAAATTGCCTTAACCTAACGTGTCTTTTGAAGCACAATAGGTTTCAGTCTCCCAACGATAATCTTCCATTCCGATATTGTTTGTCACTAGCTTCTACGAGCGTCGGTGGCTCGTGATTGGTGTGCACTGTTGCCCTTAGCAACACAACAAAATACGAGTACAAAGTAGGCGGCTTATTACTAAGGTAGCAATTTTCTGCCAGGCAACCCTTAGATGAAAGAAAAATATTTAAAGTAAGCAATGCAAGTAGGTAATGTAATGAGCTGATAATGCTGATATGGTTTAGTTTTCGGAAGCACATCAAAAAGAAGATGAATTACTGAAACACTCACTCGACACAATGACAGAGTACTTCTGCAGTGTTAACGCTTGCTCTTGATTGACTTTGACTGGGAGAAAAATCGAGTCGAGCGTGCACGTCGAACTCTGCTCTGGCTGTTGTGAATAATCTTATTTTATTCATTTATAAAAGACTTTTTTTCTTGTATTTTAGGCATTTGTCGAGGGCGGTGATACTCGTGAGCGCCTGGTGGTTCTAGGAAAAAATTAAGGCACACGAGCACACGGCAGAGCAAAAATTCACTGGACCGACCAGGTCAAAGCAGCAGTCGGGGGGCCCCCTATACCTGTACACTAGACAGGCAGCGGTGAGAGCGGAGTGCTGGAACAATGTCGAGCCACTCAACCTTTCTTTCCTAACCACGACCACTCTGCGTGTTTTTCTCTGAATGGAACCTCAAGATCGCTAACCTGATGGTAAGTGAGACGCCTGCCCGTGACAGTTGCAGTGTTGAAGGAAACCAATTACCGTGGATACTAATTTTCCGTCAACACCGCCTTACATAGGCCTTCGCCTGATATCCTGGTCCTCCGCTTTTCTCATCCAGCCTCCACCAGCGATCTTTCGCAAGTCGTTGTCCATCGGGCCGGAGGGCGTCCTACGCTACGCTTGCCGAGACGTGGTCTCCACTCCAGAACTCTTCTGCTGCAACGGCCATCGGTTCTGTGACATACGTGACCAGCCCACTACCACTTCAATCTGCTGATCCGACGGGCTATGGGGGAGACCTATGTACAGCAGTTGACTGCGATAGGTCGAAGAGACTGCCTTACGCCCGTCACCTGAGACGTCGGAAGTTTTTTCTCCTATCCAGAGCAAACATATCCCACACAACAGAGTGATAAGAATATTTATGGAACTGATATATGAGAAGCTAGAATTTCAAAAACGAATTTCCAAGTTAACCTCAGGTGCATTTTGCGTGAAGTTACGTTTCATGACGAATATTTTCATGCATCTCGTATTTGATTATTACATATTTCTTAGCATTGTATACACCGAATATGTTCGTTTAGTTCTGCATCTTATTCGTGCATAGAATAATATTAAACATAATACATTTTTCGCAGTAACCAGTGTCCAATGTTGGCGATATCACTTTGCATCACGTTGGTAAACAAGTGTTTAATACACTCGTTTACCCAGTGGCGTGCACTCCATATATGCAAATAAGCAGTGTATAGCCTGTGCGTCCAGACAACCCGGAAAATTGTCATATTAAATGATTCCCACTTATTCGCCCATTATCCTCTACACATTTGAAACCAAATCCGATCTGCTTTCAACAAAAGCACTCAATTTGACAAAAATATAAATTATTTAATGATTGTTTTTGCGATAAATGTCACTCACTTTGCATGCCCTTCTCATAATCACTGTGCACACCACTGTTACCTACCTATGAAACAGAACATACAAAAAAAACATTTCTTACCAACACATATAGAAATGTGTTTCAAAATGCGTCCATTCCAAACTCTTGTTCTTTTGCTCGTCTACTTGCAACTTGAACGTGGAATAGCATTCCTCCCATACATCCGATATCGCTTCGACGCATATTGAAATGTTGTCGTAGCCTGTGAAAAAATAAAATCATCAGCTCAATAAACGTCTCCACTGAGGGGCACGAGCCTTATAGGGTGATTAGGTCTTAGTCGTCCACGCGGGCCCAGTGCGGATTGGACGACTTCACACACAACCTTTGAATCTCTTCGCAGGCGTGCATGAAGGTTTCCTCAAGATGTTTTCCTTCACCGTAAGAGCGTCGGATAACGTACATATATTTTCGAAAATTCGAAAACACATTAGTACGTGTCGGGATTTGAACCTCAGCCCTCCCGGTAGGGAAGGCGACAGTCCACACCATTGAGCCACCGACGCTCCCTTGTGAAAAAATATAATAACCAAATATTATGCAACATTTTGTTTAGTTTCGCCAAAGTCATAAGATTATACATTGTACAAACAAATACATATCCACAGACATTCATACGGCGCCATCTAGCCCCAAGTTAAGCGTGAAGCCTGTTTTATGGGTACTAAACAATTGATAAACATACCTATGTAATTTTTTTTTGTAAATTCATACATTTTATACATAGAAAATACTCAGACCATTACAAACAGACATGTTCATGCACACAAATATTTGTTATGACCGGGGATCGAAACCGGAACTCTTGGTGTAGCAGCCGACGTCTATACCATTACACCAGATGGGGGTCGTCAAAAAAATATGTACAGGCAGTCCTCGTACTTACGGCATGTTAGGTTCTCGAAATACGCGACGTAAATCGAAACGACGTAAGTCGAGACATATCTTTTCATATATTTACATGTAAAACTCAAGGGTTAGGATCCAAAGGGATCAAAATTTAAAGAAAAAACTGCATTTATAACAAAGGATAATACTTCATCACCAAAATTAAGTTCTTAAAATATTTTTTATTTTGGTCTTTATATGTTATTAATTTTAATTATAAAACTTTAATATGTACTCAAAATAAGGGGTGGAGTGTACCCCTTACTGTGGTCAAATTATATTTGAATTAATAATAATTAGTTTATTATGTCCTCTTCCAAATAGATCTTGCATTCGGCAATATTTTCATTATGCTCTCTATAATTATTGTTTTTTATTATTATGAAGCTTACCAAGAGTTCAAACTAAGAAGTTAGGACCAAGAACGCGATACCAACATGTTACTTTGGCAAAAACAAATTGAAAAAAACTTGAAAAACAACTTCAAGTTCCTCGGGAGTATACACTTTTACGACTTTGAACATTAACCTGAAAATTTGTTAAATGCTCTTATTAAGAATTTTAAGCAATACAATTCTCAGAACTTGAAAATTCAAAATTTTAGTAAAATTCTTCCATGTTTATAATTTTAAAATCAACCAGTGTCATAGAACAACATCTGAATATAACATTCACCCGTAATTACTTCTCAGTACCAACTGTAAAACCACGCCTTTCATATGAATGTATCCTTAAATGACACAACATAGAGATGAAATTCCTAGAGCTTATGCAAATATGCTCATTGTTGCAAACGTTGTCGACAACTTGCATATGACACTTGATGTTCTCTTCTCTCCAGAGATCCTCTATTGCAGACGCGTGAATGAGACTCGCATGAAACATAGTTACATAGATGTTAATACTAAATGATTTGATAACAGAAATAGCATGGCATTTATTTTTGACTTTTCCTTTTGACCGTTTTTTTTTGTTCAACAAAAATTTATTTATCATCACTGGCCTGTAAAGTCCCCTGCCAGCAGGCTTTCACACAACATGTTAGGGAGAGATCGGGCTACCCCACCACGACAGCCAATAGCGGATTGGCGGGTGCTAACTTCTAGCACTATTATTATACAGGAGGAATTATGAATCATTGGCATCTAGTCGACCCCTCTTTTTTGAACTGACTATTTCTGTTGGCCGCAGATGGCCTTCATATTTTTATAAAATGGCAAGACCTTCGATTTTATCCTGTATATATAAAAATATAGTAGCCGGGTCCAACGGTTAAACCTGCCTTCCGAAGCACGGAGAAACTCAACATAATATTTGTCGGTCACCCATTTGATTAACTTGAGCCATCCCCCAAGGGACGCGTTAACCGCTACACCATTGAAGAATTAATGGAACGAGAACAATATATTTGATAAGTCATTATAACTATGCTTGCCAACTAAATAAATCACTGAATAAAACTTTTACTGAAAGCTTCATTTAGATTTTTACTGCTTGTTATTTACAGCTTTCTTTTTTTATTACTTAAACTAGATACTTAAGACTAATTAATCCTCCTACTCGAGTCCAAATTAATAAGCTTTTAAGTTAGGCATAATATTGAGAATCTCAACAGAGATTATGCGTAGGGTATGCAAAGTGATTGACCCTAATCGCAAAAACAATGTGTAATTTACATTTTTGGCAAATTGTGTGTTGTTAATGACAGCAGGTAGCCTCTTGTTTTAATCTGTAGAAGAAAATGGGCAAAGAAGTGGGAATCATTTAATATGTTGGCGATTTTCCGGGTTGTCTGGACGCACAGGGTATGCACTGTTTATTTGCACATATGGGGTGCACGCCACTGACTGAGATCATATTAGCTACTGCCTAAACTATTCCAGATACGTGATATAAAAACAAAAAAATAAACAAGAACATTATTGTAAACTTTGTTACACCCAAATGTTAGTCGTACTTCGCCTAACCGCTATAGTTTCAAAACGATAAGCCTCCGGCGGTCATAGCAGCAGCAGCTTCATTGAAGTATAGACCTTAAGATTCACGACAATAAACATTAATATCGCACAACTCACGCGTGAGGAACCACTCGTCGTCACAAATGTTGTCGACGACGTGCATATGCCCCTTGATGCTCTCCTCGTTGTAGTGGCTCTCGGTGACGTCACGGCAGTCCGAGTTCCAGTCGATAGCGCAGTTTGTGAGGTGGCGTATAGCTCTGGAACATTCGATGACCAAGTTAAGGAGCTACAAGATTGTCCAAGTTAAGTTGTACCAAGTTAAGGAGCTACAAGATTGAAGAAAGAAAGAAAAAACATTTATTTGACCACAAATACAAAACAAAACAATTATACGAAAATAAACCAAAGTAATAAACACATGAAAAGGAAAGATTAAATAAAAATAAAAGACAAATGAAACAAAAATAAACACCAATAATTAAAAAAAAAACGTTATTTGTGGTCAAATGGGCCCTGCCAGCTTATACTGCCGTGTGTCATTTACAGTTTCTAATGATTCATCAACTTCGCCACGGCAGCGCTGGTGTTCTGACAGAGCCCAAGTGACGATGCAAAGCATAATACATATATATATTACAATAATACAACTTTCATAAAAAATACACTTGAAATATAATAATAATTAAACTGTATGTCTTGCTGCTTATATAAATAATAAATAAGTATATAAATAATAAAATATGAATAAAAGTCAATGTCACCACATTTTTTTTTCGATGGCTGCACAGGTATTAGTCTTAACCTGTATTTCTGAGGATTTAAAATGAAAAATATAAAATATATATAAATATACGAAACGTCAAGAAAACAAAAACTTTATTGGTTAACTTTATTTCAATACATACATAGACTAGTAAAAGAGAGAACATATTTTGGAAATCTTAACCGAAAACACGTTCGGACCTCGAGTTTTTGTGCGAGTCTGTGGCACCATTAAGTCCCATGTTATTATATTTTTTCGTGTTTTACAATTTATGAACGTTTAAGATAAGCGGATTTAGGTGGCGGGCACAGCTAGTGCAATTCAAGGGGATGCCTATACAAGACTCACTTGCACCAATCTCCAATTTTGGTTGGCAATGGTGGCGACTTTCTGCTCGAGTCGTACATAACTGCCGCTTCCATGGTGCAGTTCAGGGCAAAACTGGTGAAGTCATCACAATTGATGTTCCTTTGCAGTGGTTTTTCCTTGACGCTCTTGAGAACTACTGGCTCAAATTCCATTTCCTCAGACAGTAACGTACGCTTGGTCATCGGCTCGTCGTCATACAAATCTGTAAAGTTACTTTTACTCTTACTTTGTATTTTTCATATCTATACTAATATTATAAAGCTGGGAAGTTTATTTGTGAACGCGCCAATATCAAGAACTGCAACTCCGATTTGAAAAATTCTTTCATTGTTAGGTAGCCCCTTCATCAAGGAAGGCTAAATATTATCACGCTAAGAGCAATACAAGCGGAGCAGCAGGGATGAATGTTTAGAAATCGGAGGATATTGTTCCTACTAAGAGTATTCGCTGCGTACGCTGCTTAATCGTTTAAAGATTCGCAAAGCCATGTAAATCAACGCGACTGCATATGTCTATCTTTTAAGGTTAGCTCACTATAACCTTTTTTTGCTAACTTAATTTATTCTAAAATAATGTATTATTTGCAAAGGTGTTTTTATAAATTTGTTAGCCATTAATTCTTATCCTTATTAATACGTTATTCATCACAAGTAATAATATGTATTTTACCGAAATTTGATTTAAATTTAAAATATCTACGGAGATATTGCAGTTTTAACGAAGTAGCAGCTTAAAGTTAATTAGCCCAAAGTAGGTCAGTAGGCGAACGAAGTCGCGCGCAAAACCTAGTAAAATAATATAAGGAGTGATCCTTCTTTTTAAAGCTATAGCTTTTATGACCAGTGTGATAGTAAACCCTATTTTACCCATGATTTTACTAGTCCATCGTATACTTACAAATAGCATTCAGTAGCTCGAATACTATTATGAAAACGAGTAACCGAGCTAGCATTTCGCATAAAGTTCCGTTTTAGGAGCATTGCTAGTACATTTGCACTGATAATTTCATAAAACTACATTAAGACACTCCATTATAAGATATTATAATCTGAAAGACTTGTAATTCTAAAGTGACATTTTGTGTCTTGGGTTAGTAAAGATTACGATGCCATATTTGTGTAATCAAGAAGGTTATAGTTTATTGAATTTTTTAGTTTCATATATTACCTCAAAACTTTGATGGAGAATCTTGGGGAATACAGTTTACGTCTCAAAAGAAGATAATATCAATATCCTTTTTAATTTCCATGGACCTTGGGTCTGAGAAATTGTAAACTACAGATCTCCGTTATTGTTGGTTTAATTGTGTAGAAAAGATCAATAAATATGTTTTTCACTTTCTTTATTTTGAATCAAATTAAAACTATTTTATCGTGTAGTACCTACCACAGGTAAGGAAGATAGATAGATAGATAATTATTTATTGCACAAAACAAATTAAATACTTAACAAGATTCTGCACAGGAAAAAAAAGTACAATTGGCGGCCTTATTACTAAATAGTAATTTAAATACAACAGTAACTTATAATAGAAGAGGACAATTGAAAGAAGGGGTATGCATACATATAAACAAGAATAAGAGAAAAACAAATAACCTAAATATATATACTTAAATACATACATATGTAACTATCAACTTAAAATATATATATAAAGAAAAAACATTAGCATAATTTTTAATACATACATACATAGTATAATATTGCAAACAAAGAATACCTAAATTAAATATACAAACTTCATAATATACAAAATAATATACTACGATTTATTCAACTTAAATAACAGTGACAGGCAGAAAAGGACAATGAAATAATCCACTAAGCCAGGAAATAATCCTTGACTGACTATAAGATATTTGGATATAAGATAAAAGTTGTACCCGTGTTTCGTTTTTTGGACATAGATACCATACAAAACAGTACTTAAAGAACTTTCGTTATAAATAATAATACAATGAAAAATGTACTACCTAAATAAATATGAAGACCTTTTTTTTATGTTTTTGTGGGCAAACGAGCAAGTGGCTCATCTGATGTTAATGACGCCGTCGCCCATGTACGCTTGCAATACCAGAAGGCAAAGAAATGCGTTGCCGTCCTTTTAAGTGGGAATACGCTCTCTTCTTGAAGGACGCCAGGTCGTATCGCTCAGGGAATAAATACTTTACACCATATTAAATCAGTACAAGTAAATAAATTCCTTTAAAATATTAAAAACTATAGTTAAATTGTAACATAAAGCAAAAGATACTTAATAATCTATATTATAGAACCATAACAAGTATAATTCGTTCAATGTTTCTTTAATTAATACTATACATAGAACAGAAGCTAATTTACTCCAATTATTAACTAAGCAATTATAAAACGATAACAAAGCTTCATTGTTAAATGCGCTCTATTTTATTAAGCTTTTATAACATTACTAGCTTTTGCGTGCGACTTCGTCCGCGTGGAATAGTTACTTTGGCCTAACGCTCTTATAATTTAAGTTGAATGATGTAAAGGGCAATTTTGTTTCAAACAAAATACTTGTGATAAATAAAATATGTTTTAGGGAGCTAACCTTAAAAGACAGACATATGTGTGCTTTTTTGTAGAACTTTAAAAGGGGAACAATACTTCATACATGATTTGCGAAACTTTAACCGTTTATGCAGCGTACGCAGCGGAAGCTCCAAGTATGAAAAAATCCCCCCGATTTTAAAACATTCTTCATTGCTTCTCCGCTTCTATTGCTCGTAGAGTGATGATATATAGCCTATAGCCTTCCCGATAGTTAAGCTATCTAACACTAAAATATTTTTCAAATCGAACCAGTGGTTCCTGAGATTAGCGCGTTCAAACAAACAAACATACAAACAAAACTCTTCAGCTTTATAATATAGTATAGAAGTATAGTATAATAAAAGGCGCCAAGTATCAAGATAAGCAAAAAAATTAAACACCACTTGTAACAAAACTTACCTTACAAATGGTTTGTATAATCCTAACAGATACGTATATTTCAGTTTCAGAGGCTCAAGCCAGATATGAAAGGGATTTTAGTTTCGCACCTGAATAGTACTTGGGCATTCAAGGCGCAAATTAGGTTTCTTCAGTAATATCACGTTCCAAACTGAGAACTAGATCTCGTATTCATGCTGATTTGGACTGTATTATGTTGCAAATAGAGTGCAATAAGGTGTTCGTGTGGCAGGTATGAGTGAGCCATAGTAAGAACTGTGAAGGTTTGATGCTATAATAAATTTACTAGGTGGTATACTCGATACTGAGTTGTCTGGGTAGATACCACCGCAGTGCCACATACCATCCAATGAAAAAGGAGCGTTATGCACTTTTACATTTCGGGATGAGGGCACTGTAGCTAGTAGTAATAGCCAACGTCTCAACCATTAATCCATGGACCGTCAATGATGATGATGATGTATGGCATTCATATTTTGTAAAATGAATCTCGTCAGAATAACAGCGCTCCCGTGATAATACGGACAGCTTTTTTGACCACATCTGTGTATTTTCCCCCTTTGTTCTGTTACAATTTATTTATTGTTTTAATGTTCAATGCCTTTTTTCTCTCTCATTTGTGTCATATTTTATTGTATCATAGATTTAAATTTTTAACTGTGTAATTAATCAATGTTTTTCTTTCTTCTTTCTTTCATATGCACCGAGTCGCTCTTAAAAGCATGCAAGTTATGAATGATGAATGATGGGCAGTGTTAACGGAAAATACAATTACTGTCTACAGTTATTGGTTTCCTTCAACACTGCACCTGTCAGGGATGTCACCAACGACCACATAGCCAGTGTTGCCACCTTACTTTTAGAAAAAGGGATTTTTGAGAAGTTAGAAACGGCTAAATTGAGCATCAAAAGATTTTCTGT
Organism: Leucinodes orbonalis; assembly: GCA_019425675.1. Lineage (NCBI taxonomy): Eukaryota > Metazoa > Arthropoda > Insecta > Lepidoptera > Crambidae > Leucinodes > Leucinodes orbonalis. The sequence goes on along the minus strand of PQWD01002182.1, from coordinate 30,141 downwards.
TCTAAAAATGTTGAAATAATCATGTCATGAAGCCTTTTTTTAGAACGTCTAAAAAAACCTCATCATGACCGATAAAATTGCAAAAAGTACTTGTTGCATGTCGAAAACTTCATAATTTGTCAACAAAACAAACTTCGTAATATTTTCAAGACAGTGAAAAGAGCCAGATTGCTCTTTTCGGGCTAAATCGTGAAAAAAGGAGTTCACCTATACTAAAAAGTGCTAGATCTAGCCACAAAAGGGCTAAGGTTGCAACATTGCACATTCCCTGTGTAGTCTTTGGGTGTCACTTACCATCAGGTGATTATCCCGTTCAGTTCATAAAAGAAAACACTTTTTTTCCAGACGGTGAAATACTGATCGCAGTACCTTAATATTTCTTTGTTATTACTTGTCATGTCATTGTTAACATTATATTATGTAACATGTAAAATGACTTCAGTCATTCAACATCAAAAGTGCTGTCAGCTCCGTTGATAAATTATATTGTTAATAAGTGCTAGCAATCTATTTTTTTCGTAAGAATCTTTTATTTGTTTCTAAGCAACTATTTGCTATGAAACGTCGAAGCCTCTTCGTACAAATGAGTTTTTTTTAACCTCTTAGCTGCAGACAATAGATACTTATTGTGCCTAGCACAATGATATTCTGTATATATAAAGGTAGATACGCCATCGGTGCCTCAAAAACGAATCGCCGAAGAGAGTACAGTTTGTACTCTTTTGTTGAGGTAAATGTGTTCGAAATTCGAAATATGTGTATGTGTGCTGTCACTACATTCGGAACACTTTTTTCGATTGTTTTGTGAGCATATCACAAATCCGTACTTTTTTACATCATTGGCCTAGCACTGCTCAGCCTTTTAGTATCTCTTTTTTTCTCTCTTCAATCTAACTTAGTCCACTACTGGACAAAGATCCCCTCCTTTTACTCCAGATATCCCATTCCTCCATTTTTAGGGATTAAGCCGCCTACGGCGATCTTTCGCAAGTCGTCAGCTTATCGGGACAGAAGATTTTCGACGCTACGCTAGGCCCAGTTGCGGTTGCCAGTCGAAAACTCGTGTGCTCCATCGATCATCGGTTCTGCAACATACGCGACCAGCCCACTGCCACTTCAGCTTGTTGATCCTGCAAACTTTATAAGTAAATAGTCGTTTTATGAACAAAATCATTTCTGTTTTAATTTCAAAATTCCCGACCATAATTTGCTCCATTACCATTAAATTTAGGTCCATAAATAACACTCATGAATGTCAAATGAAGCTACCACTGGTTCGGACTGTCTTTATATCTACTGAGAAGAAACATGCAAGAGACTCAGTAGTTACTCATTCCGAAAAGTGAGTGAACTTATGAACCAAGTCCGCAGTTTTTTACATAAACCTTTACACAAGGGGTTAATGAACTCAGGATAATGGTCCATGTTGAGGACCGGTCCTGATACGCTCGGGAGGAGACACGCGGGAGGAACGTGACGTCACCACGGCCACGGCTACACGCAGCGGGGCGGCCCACTAACGATCGACACCCGGACACGCTCGCATCTACCACGGACTCCTCCAACCGCGATCGCGCTCCATTCGAGCCTGTTCTGTATCTTCCTTGCAAACTAATTAAACCAGCTTATGAAAATACAGTCCACTCATTTAGTCCTCAGGACCCTAACAGTCCACTTATCTAGACGACCTTATCAAATATGCAGAGAGAGATAACTACCAGATGTCATGACGAATGCAATAATACAACATTCATTAATATCAATCTGTTACTGTCAGTACAATTTTCACGTATGAAAATCACGCTTTTTTTGTACGCGCTACAATATTATCAACCTTACGTGAGTAGAGTTAAAGATTACAACCTCGAATTCGGATCAAATACACAAAATAACACGTCAACGTCGATAGCATGTACACATCGGTGTTACAAATTGCGCCAACGTTTTGTAAATACGACTTCATTGTGGAACAGTTAAAATGGATAGGTGTTATTTGGAAATTCGGTATATTTTTTCCATCAAACAAAATAAAGCAATTTACACATTCATGCTTAGATAAACAATAAACTAACTTATTGTCTAAGCTTTCGTGCCATAATGTGATATTATTTCATATATCCAAACATCCTATTCACCTATCGCAGTCTACTGCTGGACATAGGTCTCCCCCATTTTGCGCCAGATATCCCGGTCCTCCGCTTTTCTCATCCAGCCTCCACCAGCGACCTTTCGCAAGTCGTCGTTCATCGGGCCGGGGGGCGTCCTACGCTACGCTTGCCGAGACGCGGTCTGCACTCCAGAACTCGTCTGCTCCAACGGCCATCGGTTCTGCGACATACGTGACCAGCCCATTGCCACTTCAACTTGCTGATCCGGCGGGCTATGTCGGTTACTTTAGTTCTCTTACGGATTAAATCATATAAATCATAAGAGAGACTCCGAGCATAGCTCGCTCCATTACGCGCTGAGTGACTTTGAACTTGTGAACCAATCCCGCAGTCAGTGTCCATGTCTCAGCTGCGTATCATATCCAAACAAAGCAATAAAAATATTATAATAAATGACCTCGATTTTCTATTAAAAAAAGCTTTATAACAACGTGTTAGAAAAGTGAAAGATTTATCGTACTTATGTAATCAAGGTAAAAGTACATTGTGGCTGCCTTACTTAGAAAATGTCAATAAGCTAGATGCACAATCACGAAGAAATATCAACCGAAAAATTTCCGAGCCGCTAGACCCATACGTTGACTTATAATTGTATTCATGACTAAGAATTATTCATTAAAATTTAGACCTTAAAGCGTCTTTACAAAGGTCAATATCAAAAGTGCATACTACTATGACACTTGATAAAGCGAGCGACGTGTTTACTAATGAAAATTTTGTCGCGGATTTGTTGTTTATCCAAGATAAGCTCATAATTTAACGATTGGCCGACGACATATCTAATATAAAACGCTGTCGACTGTACATACCTTCAGATGTTCATAAAGTTCCTTTTGCACGTATATGTAGTTTATTAAACGTAACTTGGTACGTGCTCACATTTTCCCTTTGAGCTTTAAACTTTGCAGGTGTTACGTTTTTCAAACATGGGGGTGTTGTAAAAAATATATACATCTCATAGGTGTACATTTTTAGGAGCTTCGGTGGCGTGGACTGTTGCCTTCGGATCGGGAGGGTGCAGGTTCTAATCCAGTCAGGTACCAATGTCTTTTCCAATTTATATCATCATCAGCTCATAAACGTCCCCACCGAGGGGCACGAGCCTACCCGTATAGGGTGATTAGGCCTTAGTCGTCCACTCGGGCCCAGTGCGGACTGGACGACTTCACTCACAACCTTTGAATCTCTTCGCAGGCGTGCATGAAGGTTTCCTCACGATATTTTCCTTCACCGTAAGAGCGTCGGATAACGTACATATATTTTCGAATAAATTCGAAAACACATTGGTACGTGTCGGGATTTGAACCTCAGCCCTCCCGGAAGGAAGGCGACAGTCCACACCGTTGAGCCACCGACGCTCTATCTTTTCCAATTTATTTAAAGAGATACAATAGAAAATCTTTGTATGTGATAAACGTACAGGACGTTCAGGACGCTCACTTGATGTGAAGTATTCACTAGTGAGCGCTGAACTGACAATGACAGCGGCATTGAAGAAAACAAATAACGTATAGACAGCATCTCCATCAATGCCGCACTGCGCCCGTCACCCGAGACAACATGTTAGGTCTCTTATACCCGGTAATTTCACTAGCTACAGTGCCTCATCCCGAAACACAAAAGTGCATAACACTCTTGTTTCACGGGATGATATCTGGCACTGCGGTGGTACCTACCTAGACGACTCAGTACCGTGTCTACCACCTATTAAAAAAGTCTATTGACGCCTTGAGGTTTCATTGGCGTACAAAGGTTTAATAAAAAAATATCCACTGACAATCATACAGCGCCATCCAGCCCCAAGTTAAGCGTGAACCCTGTATTATGGGTACTAAATAACGGATAAACATACTTATATATTTTTTTGAAATATTTACAATATTATAAATAGGAAACACCCAGACCATTACAAACAGACATGTTCATGCACACAAATGTTTTTACTGTCCGGGGATCGAACCCGGATCCCTTGGTGTAGCAGCCGACGTCTCAACCACTACACCAAATGGGTCATTAATACACTTTAATACAATGCTTGCATTCTCAATTACAAACTGCATACAGCTTGTCATCAATGATCTAACACCTTAATTAGCACCTGTTAAAGTTCATTTTGGCATAAGCAAACGCCTTACTGGACAACCTGTAGTACCTACTAATAAATAAGGAACACCGTCGTGATGGGCAGCATTGCCATTACGAGGTATTTATGGGAAAATGGACGCAAACAAACGGGCGTATATACACGAACGTTTAGTTTAACATTTTTAGATATAAATGAGATTTTAGTGACGTCATAACTTGACGACACATTTGATGTAATGGTCGAGACGTCGGCTATTACACCAAGGGTTCCGGGTTCGATCCCCGGCAGTATTAAACATTTGTATGCATGACCGTCTGTTAGTTTTGGTTCGGGTGTTTTCTATATACAATATGTAATTACGAAAAAAAAGTAAATGTATATCCGTTGTTTAGTCTCCATATTATAGGCGAATGCCTTTGGGACTAGATGCCGCTGGTTGAATGTCAGTGCATATATATTTATTTACGCGCTGAATAAATCTACCAAGGGGTTACCGCATCTCTTAAAACAGTTTTACAATAGTATTACTACGCGTATTCTGGTACAAAAATGCTGACGTGTCATTAAAGTAATACTGTTCTGTCTACTACTTACGGTAGCATGGATACGCCTGCTCCGACGCGGTATCCCGTCCTTGACTCTGCTTTTTTTTGCTGCTTTCTGCTTTTTTTTAGCAATAGAAACATCAAAATCATAATGTATTTACTTGCATCAAGTACATCAGTATCATTTTACCGGATATTGTATCGGCGAGGACATAAAAAAACATGCCCGAAGCAATTTTAACTCAATATTTTAACCACAGACATCAGAATATACATTAGACTGGACAAGCCGCCAAGTTTATAGGCAGTCCCAGTGTCGCAATTTCTTTTCGGTTCTTATCTGTGAAAAGTTATTATATTTCTTGGTAAATTTACTGATTCATTGCGATGATGGCATGTTACAATTGCACAGGATGGTATTTTGGAAAAAAACGGTAAAATCTTCTAATATTCGTGCGTCTTGACTCGTCTCACAGAGCGTAAACTGGTAGCCAGTGTATGCTCGTTGAGCTTACAGTTGTCGCATTTTAAACGCGGTTTGCCCCATCTCCTGTATTGGGAAATCTGTGATTTTAACTGATTCTTGCGACATAAAATGCGAGAACCATTAATAAACACAATGTACACATTTTTTATTATTAATAATGAACCATAACTCATAATTTTAACCGCTCGTCTGTACATTGCAGCCTTGTTGTATTTGCCGGCTTATTTATCGCGACGAAGCATTGCCACTTACAAGTATTGCTGTGGATAAAACAAGAACAATTCAGCAACCTGTCCTTTATATTAAGCCTAGTCTATTTACTATAACAGCTGCTTTAATATATCATAAGTACGATTATTATATTTCATATAGTTTGAGAAGGCCGCTACTTCTCAGATCGAAGAGTGGATTCTTGCGCAGTGTATAATTATACCTTACTAGCTTTTGCCCGCGGCTTCGCTCGCATTAAATTCGGGATAACACGGTACTTGCATTTATCACTATACATACGATTTCCCCTCCCTCCAACTTTGAAGGTTTCGGGGTCAATTTCAGAATTTTTTTAGCAAAAAATATGTTATAGTGAGCTTACTTAAAAGATAGACATATGCTATCGCAGACTTTTTTGTAGACCATTAAAAGCAGAACAATACTCTGATACATGACTTTTGTGTAACTTTAACCGTTTACGCAGCGTACGCAGCGGAAGCTCCAAGTATGAAAAAATACCCCCGATTTTGAAACATTCTTCATTGCTGCTCCGCTTCTATTACTCGTAGCGTAATGATATATAGCCTATAGCCTTCCTCGATAAATAAGCTATCTAACACTGAAAGAATTTTTCAAATCGAACCAGTAGTTACTGAGATTAGCGCGTTCAAACAAACAAACAAACTCTTCAGCTTTATATATTAGTATAGATTTCCATTAATCACTATAGCTACTGGAATACTGACTGTGGGATTGGTTCACAAGTTCGAAGTCACTCAACGCGCAACGGAGCGAGCTATGCTCGGGGTCTCTCTTAGGGATAAGATCAGAAATGATTTAATCCGTAAAAGAACTAAAGTTAACGAAATAGCTCGCCGGATCAGCAAGTTTAAGTGGCAGTGGGCTGGTCACGTATATCGCAAAACCGATGGCCGTTGGGGCACACGAGTTCTGGAGTGGAGACCACGTCTTGGCAAGCGTAGCGTAGGACACCCTCCGGCCATGGACCAACGACTTGCGAAAGGTCGCTGGTGAAGGCTAGATGAGGAAAGCGGAGGTCCGGGATATCTGCCGCAAAATGGGGGAGACCTACGTCCAGAAGTGGACTGCGATAGGTTAAAGAAAAGCAAATAACTTCTTCAAAAATTTTAAAGACAGATTTTTTTAAATATTTCGTGGTTAGGTACCCATGGACACTCATTACTCGGACCGAGCTACTTTGAAAGAACTACGAGACAGTTGCCAAATCTTAAAAAAGGAGATTAAAAAGACATATAGGGAAGGGGAACGGGGAATTTTGGGCCTCCGTTACTCCGGGCACTCATTCGACGAAACACAAGCCACGCGTTGATTCACGCAACGCATGTACGTTTTTGTCTGAAAACAAATAATAATTATTTATTTACTGTTCTCCCACCTTAACACCCACCACGACCCATTTGGTGTTGCGGTTGAGAAGTCGACTGCAACATCAAAGGTTCCGGGTTCGATCCCCGGACAGTACAAACATTTGTGTGCATGAACATGTCTGTTTGTAATGGTCTGGGTGTTTTCTATGTATGATATGTAAGTATTTACAAAAAAAAATGTATATAAGTATGTTTATCCGTTGTTTAGTACCCATAATACAGGCTTCACGCTTAACTTGGGGCTAGATGGCGCTGTGTGAATGTCAGTGGATATTTATAATTATTATAAACAGGGATTGCAAAAACTATCTTCAAACTAAGAATAAATTCGAAAAAAGTAGAGGCTATGTGAGACCCTGGTCTTTGTGCAAGACAGCAATAATTTTAGTAAAATATGTTAGTTTATTGTTTGTCTAAGTAAAATACATAATAATATGAATACTCTGAATTTTTTTTTTTCGAAATGTTTTTGTTGTTGGCCGTAGATGGCCTTAACGACGTCACCGGAGGAAAATGGCGAGCCTAGCTCAGCCGATGATTGGCCCCGGTCGCGGCACGAGACCGCTTACGGATACCTATCGAAGTAGGAGAAGAAGGACGGCCACTAAGGGCGCCCACTAGGGCTCGAACCTCGACTTAGTGCCGTCCCTCGGACGAGGGAGGAATATGACGGAGTGAGACGCTGTGAGGATTAGGAATCACGCGTCCGCCGGCGGATGCGGTGTCCTAGTGTTCGTGTACGATGTACAGTGTGCTTTCGAGTGTGAGTGTAAGGCGCGTTGGCCTCTGTGATAGTGTCATCTGGGTCGAGTAATATGTGCCTCGGTCGGCGATGTTTAAATCGAACACCCTTCATGGGCAGATAGTTTGCCGCTTGGGCAATGAGCGGGTTGACGTGATTGGACGCGTTATCGAAGAAGCGACGGGACGCTTCTTTCATAAATGACTTAATAGAGGGAATGTCGAGGTCCTTATGTAGGTCGATGTTCCTAATATACCAGGGAGAGTTTGCCGCGGCGCGTAGAATTTTGTTTTGAATTCGCTGAAGGCGATCCAACAATGAGGGAGCTACGTGTGCGAAGACGACACTAGCGTACGTCATGACCGGTCGAATGCAAGCTTTGTAAATTGTCAACTTATTTCTAAGTGACATTTTACTCTTCCTACCTATGAGATGATAAAGCCTGCCTTGGAAGAAGACAGCTCTGTTCCTGACTGTCCTAATGTGTTGTGCGAACGAAAGTCCCCTATCTAAGGTGACGCCTAAGTATTTGACCTTCTTCTCCCAGGGGATCGGTTGGCCAAACAGAGTGATCTGTTTGAGGTCGCGTACTGTGCTTCGGCTAAGTTTCTTGGCAGATCTCGCGATGGGCCCCCGTGAAAAGAGCATTGCTGCACTTTTCTCGGGGTTCACCTCGATACGCCATTTCCTAAACCAATCTCCTAAGGTGTTAGCTGCAGATTGTAGTACGCGAGAAATGCGAACTTTGTTGCGATCTGAGTAGTAGATAGCGGTGTTGTCCGCAAATAGGGCTAACTGCGCGGCTGCATGTTTCGGAATGTCGTTGACGTACAACGAGAACAAAAGTGGCGATAATACGGAGCCTTGCGAGACTCCGGCTCTAACTGGGTGCGGTGAAGAGAGAGGTTCCTTCTACCCGGTAGCGAAATGTGCGGTTCGACAAAAAGTCTCGTATGATGCGCACGAGCCTGTCGAGAATGCCTAGCGTGTATAGCTTAAATAATAAGCCGTTATGCCAAACTTTGTCGAAAGCCTTTGCTACGTCGAAAAATAAAGCCCCCGTGGGCACCGGTTTTGGTCTATTGAGACCATCTAGGACATGTTCGGTTAAGCGGTGTACCTGCTGAACGCACGAATGGCCGGCTCTAAAGCCGAATTGTTCGTTGATGAGAAGGCCGTTGGAGAATAGAAAGGTCCTAAGGCGAATAGCTAATAACCGTTCATAAATTTTGCCCATAGTCTTGAAGAGACTAATGGGCTTATAGCTTGTTGGATGTTTGCGGTCTTTCCCTGGTTTCGGGATGCCTATGACAATCTCTTCTTCCCACGCGCTGGGAAATACAGCGAATACTCTGAACATTAAGTCGCTCTTTATTTATACCACTGTACAAATACAATGATATTCTGTATATATAAAGGTAGACACGCCACCCGTGCCTCAAAAACGAACCGCCAAAGAGAATACAGTTCAAGGCTCTTTGTTTAGGTAAATACATGCTCATTCGAAATATGTATTTGAAATTTGTGTATGTGTGCTATCGCTGTATTCGGAACACTTTTTTTGGTTGTTTTGTGAGAATATCACGAATCTATACCTTTTTTCTCTCTTTATTTTAGGATAACAAACAATTACACAAAAGAATATGTATAAGTCTTACTAACTTATTTTAGAGTCAATGTGCAACCAGCACCATTATCCATATATTTTTGAATTTATAAAGGTACAAATTTAGTCTCAATTTCACAAGCAGAAAGATGAAAAAGGATATCATTATGGCTCTAATTAGATTAATCGTTGATACAAATTATTATTATTAAGAGCGTCGATGGCTCAATGGTGTGGACTGTCGCCTTCCTACCGGGAGGGCTGAGGTTCAAATCCCGCCACGTACCAATGTGTTTTCTAATTTTGAAAAATATATGTACGTTATCCGACGCTCTTACGATGAAGGAAAACATCGTGAGGAAACCTGCGCACGCCTGCGAAGAGATTCAAAGGTTGTGCGGTGAAGTCGTCCAACTCGCACTGGGCCCGCGTGGACGACTAAGGACTATACACCCGCGTACGGGTAGGCTCGTGCTCCTTGGTGGGGACGTTTAATGAGCTGATGATGACACATTTTTATTGGTACTTTTTACATCATTGTACAAATACTGCAATATACAAAACAATACAATAGAACACGCATTGTGTCGAGCACAACTGAACAGTTAATAGTCGTATCAATGAGCCCGCTTTGCACACACGCCCTGAATTGGCAGCACCGCATACAATAGCAGTTTTGATTTGTTCACCCTTTCATCAAGCGATGACACGAATTGCAAAGCCAGGGGACTGGGTGCTGTTTCATTGTTACATTTGTGGGTTTTGTAAGTCAGATAAAGCGTGGAAATTATGGTAAAGCTCTTAACTACCCTTACACTGAAAGGTGACTGAAAAGTCATTGACTCGGAAACTTGCAGATTCTGCGCGAAAGAGAGAGAGATACCAATGCACCTACTCTGCAATTGTCGTCCTCTACAATGGAAGCGAAACATCCACTTGGGTAATTATTATCTATGCCCAAGTGACATCAAATCTATAAAGTTGGGCAGGGTCCTAAACTTCCTAAAAAGTGCCCAACTTTTAGATGATCTCTAAGAGAGGAGCGAGTCACAAAAGATCTTCTAGGTCGAAGTGACTACAGGTCTGTATAAGCCTGAATAGCCCTCAAAAGCCAAATAATAATAATAATAAAGCTCTTTACCATCGATGAGGAAGCTCTGATTACAGAAGTGGACGATCATGGGCTATTAAACTACGTAGACAGAAAAACAAAGCACGTCTTATTGGAAATTAATATAAGATTAACTTTTACTATAATTTACTTTAGGCGCACATGACATTAAGACGCCATTACGAAATATAACAATCCAACTGTAAATTTGATATTCTGGTAAACCTTTAATGTTAATAGAATGAATAAATAATTGTATAATAGAATGAATTATCTAATGATGTTACCAACTAAAATCTTACATAAAACAGAACAAATAAATTGTGCCGTTGAAACACAATAAAGATAGAATGAACACATTTAAAAATTATCCAAATATGAGCCCAGTTCTAAAAATGTACAATTAAATTAAATTTAACTACAAAACCGTGGTTTAAATTATGCAATTGAATTGTCAAGTCTGACTAACTGATGCATCGAATTCTAGAACTGAATTATTTGTGAACCAAGCTCCTTGACTTAGTAACTTCGAGCCCAAGTGATTCCGGTATCAATAACCGGTCGGAAGTAAGGAATATTTCATGCAATTTACCGGAATGTTATTGGTCAATACATTATAACAATCACCTAATGGGAACTAAGCTAATGGCTCGTGCATACAATAGTTTGGTAGCTCCCTATATCACATACACATAGAAAACAATACAAGATAAATCTTCGGCTTGTTGCTTAGCGTTATTAACTTATCTAAGATTACTCACAATAAAATAAATAAATATGACATAGACACTCGTAGCACCGAAGCCACAAATGCGTCACCGACTTTCAAAGGAATAGTGTGAAAGAACTTTAAGGATAGGGAAATAAGGTATGGTTAAAATTTTCATTTTTGTATGCAATAAAGACGTATCTATATTTCATATTCAGTACTAAGCAGTACTCTATCCCTCCGGTTACGATTTTTACGATAGCGGCTGCAGTTTGGCAACTTTTGCCATGATTTATTATTTTTTAATATACTGATTGGTTATAATTTTCATTTTTGTGTGCAACAAAGACATATCTATCTTTCATATTCAATAAATATTACTCTATCTTTGAAGCTTCCGTTTGGCAACATTTGCCTTGATTGATTATTTTTTTATTTACTGTATGGTTATTATTTTAATTTACGTATGCAATAAAGACATATTTATGAATGAATATGAAATTCAGTATAAAAACAGTATTCTATCCCTCCGGTTACAATTTCTACGTTTGCGGCTGCTGTTTGGCAACTTATACCATGCTTTATTTTTTTAATTTACTGTATGGTTATAATTTTCATTTTATGTGCAACAAAGACATATCTATCTTTTATATTCAGTACTAAACAGTACTCTGTCTCTCCGGCTACAATTTGTACGTTTGCGGCTGCCGTTTGGCAACTTTTGCCATGCATTCAATACGTCAGCGACACTTAATATCCGTTAGGTTTCAACTGGCAGGCTTCAGTTGAATTGACGCTCGGTCTGCCCAGATCTGTATTGAACCGCATGCTGAAGTGTTAATTAATACACAAATATTTACAAATCTTAGTTATTAGGAGCAGTGGCGTTACAGAGTTTTATCATTCACCTACATGTAGCTTTACAATAATTTATAACAAATATTTGTAACTGGAACACTATGTGCAACACCACACATCTCTACCTGAGAAGTATTCGTCTATAGTTTAGTAACCTTTCTTCATATGTATTGTTTCTCAGCATAAACGTTACAAGCCCGATTTTGATAATATTTTGCGTACGGAGAGCAGGAAAAACGGTTCCTACACTGATTATTGTATCTTCTGTATTTTTCTGTCAAAGTTTAAATGGCATGATACATAAATAAAACCATTAGTAAAATCATACATATGATTTGATTTGACTAAAGGAATAGATTAGGCAATAGATCACTTTGCTCCCAGTTTCTCTCTAGTATACAATCAGAAATTATGTTCTTCGTCGTTTTATAAAATACGTATTACGTATAGACCCTCAAGTCTACCTTGATGACAGGGTAAAAGATAATAAAAGGCACACAAAATAACAAATGCACCACAATAGCGTTTAACCAAAACACATTCCGGGAGTAAATTAATTACAGAGCAGTATTCCGGCTAAGATTAATGGGACGTCGTGGAGGGCCGGGGAAAGAAGCGTGACGTGCAACGACAAGAGTAAGATAAAAATATTAAGGAGCTATTTCTACAAGTTTTGTTTTTTATTACCCAAGTTATAATTAATTACCCACTACGTACAATAGTTTTTTTAATGAAAAATGCCATAGATGACCTTTGACACGTAAAGAGCTTGTCTCAGCTATCGGCATCTTTAAAAAAAGTAGATGTTAAAACCACCAATTACTTAGCCATCGGAGCACAGCGAAATTATCTTATAGTGAGTTCTGTTTTCTTGTGTTGCGATGTGCAAAAATGAAATATTATTTCTTTCTTTCTATAAGGCTCGCGTGGGCGGACCAAAATCCCCGTGGCTATGCTGTGTGGGATGGCCTATTCCCTATGGTCGTACTGGCAGGAATAAAAATCAGAAATGATGTTATGTATTAAATAATTTATGTTAGCGAAATAACTCACCAGATCAGCAAGCAGCAGTGGGCTGGTTACGTTTATACGTCGCAGAACCGATGTCTGTTGGAGCAGATGAGTTCTGGAGTGGAGATCACGTCTCGGCAAGCATAGCGTAGGAAGCCCTCCGGCCCAATGGACCGACATCATGCGAAAGGTCGGTGCTAGAAGCTAGATGAAGAAAACGGAGGATGGGATATCTGGTGCAAAATGTGGGACACTTATGACCAGCAGTACACTGCGATATTTCTATCGTATCTACTGCTGACTAGGAGTAATTTAATAACTTACTAGAATCATCATCATCAGCTCATTAACCCGGCGTCATTGTGGTAGGAAACAGTTACATGGACGTTGAGGTGGGTCAATTTTACCCATATATTTAATACATGGTATTTCTATAGTTTATAAGTAAATTTATAAACTGTGTCATTATATCAGTAAGAGGGTATTCTGGTTGTGATAATGCAAACGAAAAATTATAATTTAGTAATGCTTTATTAAGTTCCATCTACTTTTATATAACTTACCAAAAGGGTACAAAATTAAGATCTCTTACGTTTTCATAAAATTCCTATAGAAATAACGTAACTTTTCGGTTATTTTTGACACTTTAACCCGCATAGCTCGCAGCGCAGTTGCTATCGAATTGATTTCTCTTCGAAAACATTTAGAGCATAGTATTGGTGACAGCTACTGAGCAGAAGAGCAACGTCTCGCGCGTACTTTAAAAAATATTAGAAATTCTAAACTAAGCGGGTCATTTTGAACCAACCTCAATGACGCCGGGTTAAACGTCCCCACTTAGGGGCACGAGCCTACCCGTATAGGGTGATTAGGCCTTAGTCGACCACGCGGGCCCAGTGCGGGTTGGACGACTTCACGCACAACCTTTGAATCACTTCGCAGGTGTCCGCAGGTTTCCTCACGATGTTTTCCTTCACCGTACGAGCGTTACTATTGTATTGAAAACACATTGGTACGTGGCGGGATTTGAACCTCTGCCCTCCCGGTAGGAGGGCAACAGTCCACAACATTGAGCCACCGTCGCTCATCATCATCATCATTACAGCCTAAAATGTCCACTGCTGAACAAAGACCTTTCCGAATGATTTCCACGCGGACCGATAGCTTCAACTGGAATCGCTCTAATAAAATTATTGAAGCGATGGATTTTAAATACAAGTATCCCATTTGTAGAACAGAAAAGTAATTTTCTACAATACTGAACCAAATAGGAAGACTACGCACCGTAGTGTGCTGTATTACCAAGGTATAAAACACAAATTCGCTTTTCATAGGGTGCAGGATAACTTACTCCACTCGTATTAGGTGACGTCGTTTGGTCAAAAATATCCAGAGGGTCAGGGTTGGCACTTTGAATATTTTTTGTCTTTTTCTATATTCCTTTTATTTTTTTATAGAAATGTTTAAACTAAACTGATGCTTATACTACTCATTTATATAAATGAATTTGGAGTGTCAGATTGTAATATTGAAATAACCTTGGTCAAGTCACTTTAAAGCGCGTCGCGTGAGCTTTAAAGTGACTTGACCAAGCGATTTTAGGTTATGTTTATAGCGGACGAATATCTTATACCGCGCGTAATACCGCGGGACATAGCTAGTTAGACAACAAATTTTCTTTATTCTTAGTTTCATAAAAAAAATAGTTACAGATATAGTGATACAGATAAGTGGCAGTGGTCACGTATGTCGCAGAACCGATGGCCGTTGGAGCAGACGAGTTGTGGAGTGTAGACTGCGTCTTGGCAAGCGTAGCGTAGGACGCCCGGACAGATGGACCGACGACTGGCGAAAGGTCGCTTGTGGAGGCTGGGTGAGAAAAAGGGAGGAACGTGATATCTGGCGCAGAATTTGGGAGAACTATTTCCAGCAGTGGACTGCAATAGGTTGAAGACAAAGTAACAAAATTTGGAATTAAAAGAAAATAATGAACAACATTTTTGTGACAGTCCTGTCATGGTTATCAAAAGGGACACCGCATTCTAGAGTGCAATTTATGCGGTCTCGAGTGTCATTATATTGGTCACGGACCCAACGGTTATCCTTAATACGCCCAGATCTGTTTAAAAGTGTTCTCAAATCTAAAACAGACGTTTACTCTTCAGGTCCTGGCGGTGGCAGGTTTGGATTGCTTTTCTTATACTAATTTTTTAACACGATAGAAAACATTGTTTTAAACAATGATGTAAAAAGTATAGATTCGTGATATGTTCACAAAACAACTAAAAATGTGTTCCGAATGCGACAGCACACTCACACATATTTCGAATGAGCGTACATTTACCTAAACAAAGAGCCTACAACTGTATTCTCTTTGGCGGTTCATTTTTGAGGCACGGGTGGCGTATCTACCTTTATATATACAGAATATACGGTTTTAAATGAAAAATCGATTTATGTCATCATTAACGTAAGAATAAAGTCCCACTGCAGGTCACATGCCTTCCCGCGTAGCATAACTTTGGAGAGATTGGTCTGTAACCCACCACGAAGGCCCAATGCGGTTTGGTGGGTTTAACGACTAAGATTGTAGTCGGGACCGAAGGTCTAACGTGCCCTTTGAAACACGGAATCTTCTTTCTTAACGGATAATCAGATGATACAGCCTTTTCTTTTAGTGGAGAATCTTGCATGGATACTACTCGTTCCCACGGGAGGGGAACGAATAGTTATGTCGGACTCTTACCGACTCAACTCCCCTGGGTTACATGCACCTCGTCTTAGGACAGGCTGTGAGTACGCGCTGAGCGCATCCATCCGTGCAGCCTATCAACGTTATCTTATGGATCCACTCCAGATGACACAGCCTGCCTTGTCCTTTTTTTGAAGGGGAAAAATGCATAGCACGGCATTCCTATCGCTGTGGTTTAGCGACGAGGTTATGTTTACCACAAATTACATTGCAACATTATCTTCTTAAAAATTCTTAAAAATTCAATACAAAATAACTTCTTAAAAATTCAATACAAAATAACTGTTACGAAAAAAACTAATACCCATTTAAAACTCTAACTTTGAACTTCACCATAACAAAAAGTAATACAATAGCATATTTGAGAGGACGAAGCGTAAACACATTATAATATCTTTTTATGGTATCGTAAAAGCTGCGATGGGAGTTTTACCTTGCTCATTAGAGTGGTGAAATGTCACGAGAGACGCGATTTGAGACGTTACACACTCTCTAAGACCCGGTGGCTCAATGGTGTGGACTGTTGCCCTCATTTGGCAAGCTTCTTTCTTCAAAAGTAGTCGTGGGTCGTTGTCGAATATTTTTAATGTAACCGTTTTTTCGTGGAAGAAAACGGATCCCCGAAACTGTTCTAGTTGCAACTGGTTTAATCGCGGACGTAATATAGTTTCGACTCAAATGTAGTTCGCGGACGTAAATATAGTTGCGACGCAAATGTAGTTAGCGGACATAAAAAAAGCTGCGACGCAAATGTAGTCGCGGACGTAAATATAGTTGCGACGATAACGTAGTTGACGGACATAAATATAGCTGCAACGCAATGTAGTTCGGGGTGCATTACGTGACTGCGAAAAAGTTACCATGAATTACACAACACGTAAGTTCACCATTACAAATCACGTTACCACAAATGCACGTTACCACGAAAAACGTAACAACGAAACCACGCAATTACGAATAACGGAACCTCTAATTTACTAATACCAATTAATTGTAGTAGTTCGCGGACGTGAATATAGCTGTGACGCAAATGTAGTTCACTTACGTTAATATAGTTACGACTAAAACTGTTTTAGAAAGGTTCTGAAAATGGTAATATCGCCGCGAAATATTAAATCGGTTATAAAAACTAGTTTTGTCTTGCGACCACCAAGTCTATTAGAAAGATAACTGACTGAGTTTGTAACAAGATGTCGACATAAATAATGCGGATCATGCCATATGTGGTGGAGGCTGGATGAGAAAAGCGGTGGACCGGTATATCTGCCGCAAAATGGGGGAGACCTATGTCCAGCAGTGGACTACGATAGGTTGAAGAGAAGAAGAGAGATACCATATTTATCATGGAAAGCGCTTCCGTAGTTAGCGCTCATCCCTTGCGCTAAACGTCAAGTTATTTTCGCTGTTTTGCATTAAAATTTCATAAAGCCAACTGTATTTAATTCGTATTTATCTGTGCATCATCGTAAAAGTTTACGGGCTTGAGGCGCGAGTTCAATTATTTGCAAAAGTTACGTGTAACACAATGCGGCAATGGACCGCTTTAAATCCAATGGACTCGAATAAAATCGGTTATGGTAATGATAGGTTTATTTGTGCGAGTCAAACAATTGTGAATGATGACGCCTGCTTGCTTTTCTGCTGACCTTTTGCAGTATGAAATCTGTGAAAAGTAATATATAGTTTCAACAATGATGTAAAAAGTATAGATTCGTGATATGCTCACAAAACAACGAAAGTGTGCCGAAATGCAGCGACAGTACACATACACTATTCAAATTAACGTAAATTTACCTAAACAAAAGCTTGCAACCTATATTCTCTTTGGCGGTTCGTTTTTGAGGCACGGGTGGCATATTTACCTTAATTATCTGAATACACTGGTCAACAATATTTTGTAACAAGAAATTTGCTGGCTAATTTTAAATATATATATCCTCATTTAATAACCATATTTATTTTGATTCTATCAGATCTAGTTTTCGTGTTACAGCTACTTTCCACAAATCACAAATTTACTCCTTTGTGTTAATTTCGCATTCAGAGAATTTGTTTCTTTGGGGAGCACATAATGGGATTCTTAAATAATGTCAATAAAGTGTAAAATTTCCGTGACAAGTTTTGTTACATTTGTGGTGACATTACATTCAAAACTCAGCGAAGATTTGACACCATAGTAACTAAGTTATATGAACAGTATTTGTTTTGCCACCGGATAACAAGACAAGTGTGGTTCAACACATCTGTGTGTTAATGTGTGGGTCTTCTCACTGGATGGGCAAAAAAATCTCGATCTTGGCCTTTTGCGATCCCTATGAGTGATGAACAACGAACCTCGTCTGATTTATTATTTGTCTAAACTGATAAAAAGTATTACAATAAACAAAAAATAAAATCAAGCAGCCTGACCTGCCAGCTAAAAACCATCCTCATAGTAAGATTACCGGACTTACCACCTTAACACATAAGCTTGGGCTAATGAAGAACTTCGTAAAGCTTATAGATAAGAGTGTGACAGCATTTATATAAAAGGAAAAAAATCCTAAGCTAAGTGAAACAAAAATAAGAGGCATATAATTAGCCCCAAATTAGCAATGATGAAAGATGATATATTTAAAAAAAAGTTTAGTAATTTAGAAAAATCAGCTTAGTGTCTTCATGTAAGTAACTTCCAATTTCTAGCAATTGCCGATCAAGTGACTAAATGTTTATCGCGGAGCTTTTATCTACATATAAGGCTTGGCTGTAATATGTCATTGAAAACATTTTCTACATTGACTTTAGACTTCTTCCTGAAAATTAGGCGCCGTCAGCGATGAACACAGTGAAAAATATTTCAGACATTTCTACCATAGAAAAACGATATCAGGGCAAGTGGAGCCCACGTATGTTAGCGGATTACTGTTGACATTAAAACACGATGTTCTGGAGCAAAATACATACGAAAATCATAAAAGTAAATTAATATTAATGTAGCAATAAATCGAAATAACTTCTTTTGTTTATAAAATTCAAATTTCTTAAATTATATAAAATGGTTTACAAAAAATTCTTCGTATTTGAAGCATTTTAATTTTATTTCAAGTATCCTCATCATTCTTAACATAACTAGACATAATTCTCATGTTACATGCAAAATTGTTTTTTGTTGACTAGTGATATCATGATTTCACTTCACCCCATTTTTTGGAGTGTGCGATATAAAAAATGCACGATTTTTTCGTTACATAAAAATAGTTCGCATAGCAACTTTAGCTTTTACTTTTAAAATGTGGAATCATCGGCAGCTTATTTACGTCCCACACGAGCTTACCCGTAAAGGGTATTAGGCGTAGTTTGAATCACAACGCACTTTTAATCTCTTCAAAGCGTGCGCATCTTCACGATGTTTTCTTTACCGTAAGACCTCGGATAACGTTATATGTACGTTATCGATAAATCGAAAAGACATCGCGGGATTTGAACCTGCACCTTCAGATTGGAAGCAACAGTCCACATCAATGAGTCACCGACGCTCTGCTACCGTCATCACACCAAATCTCGTTTACGAGAAAGCGTAACACAGACAGAGTTACTTCTTATTTTAAATTAGTTAAATGTTAGACAATATTTGTAAACCTTAGTAAGACTTAACATATAAGTTTCATGTAAAGCCTATGTTTAAAAAAAATCTATTTTGTTCTTTTGTTGAATAAAAATAAAAAAAATAACAATTATTTCGCGCTGGATATAATCTGGTGCATTATAAATTATTATACCTGCTTTATTGGACTTAAAAAATATCCCTTATTATAAAGGTACTAAGGACTTTTTAATGTAATAAAAGTTTATAATTTATAACCACCTTTACATGAGTTTTAGGGATGTCCTAAACGTATCCGAGTAAGTTTCATTCGATGGATAATCGATTGCAAATTAAATTAGTCCAAAAAAAACTGTAACTAAACCCTAGGTTTCATTATGTCCGGTTTGGTACTGGTTTTTTTATGCAATCATAGAAATTATAAGTAATTATTTAAATTTTGCTGTTTTTTGATAAAATTGTTGGTTATATTATTTCAGTGAATTTTGGGACGGACCAAGTTTTTTATTAAACAACAATCGATTAAAACATCGATTACACAAACAAGAAAAGTCGGATTAAATTTCCCCTCGACCGACCTCTCTTTGCAACAATTAAAAAGTTACCAAACTCAGGTGATCCCGCAAATTGTCTTTTCCATTACTTTCCAAGTTATGATTAACCACCGGCTTTGTTTACGAAGTAATTTGATTTAAATTGACTGGTTTACAAAATGGTTTCGGAAATATTTATTCAAAGCGATTGATGCCTGCAAATTCTGTGTATTTAATTAATTGTTTGAAATTAAAACAATGTATGCAGTTTTGTTTTCTTGTCTTATCTTAATATTGTTGTTTATTTTTCTTTGAGCATTAATTCGTAATTTTTTACTGTATTTTTATTCCTTTGCCTATAATGTTAGAAATTTTCAGTTCATTGCAGTTAGTTTGTATATTTCTTTTTTGTTTATTTGTCTTTTATTATAATTATTGCAGAATTCTCTATCACTTTGACGTGTTTTATTTTATTTGTTAATTTGATTTTGTTTTATTCCCTGACAAATAACAACTTTCAGTCATCATAATCCCAATATATAGTAATAAACAGGTCGGAATTAAAATAGTACTTTTTTTTTAATACGCCACTAAGCAAAAATCATTTAAAAATTGTGCTGTACAATAAATAAATATTATTTAGTATTCACACTGAGTACAAAGAGACAAAACTTTCCTTCTTACATAGTATGTCGCATAAAATGGATGACGTCATTATCTTCAGTGATAGCAGTACTCTTACATTTTATCGCTTCGACTTCTAAATAATGCCATTTTATGGCTCATAAATCCCAAACGACTGTTTAAATACGATAATTGCGCCTAGTGTACTTTTACCAGTGACTTGTACCATTGTGGTGCAAATGATACAACATTGGGTCACTTTGTACCATGAATGGTACTAGTGACCCGTAGTGTTGTTCACTAGTACCATTGGTAATACATTCTGCCCTCCTAACGAAGAGTATAAAAAGTCGGATTTTTTTGCAATATTGACTCAAGCCTTTGTATTTTGTATTGATAGTCATAAAGTATTATGATTTTGAAAAGGTCTTAAGTCAATTTTCCCAGAAACCCGACTTATTGCACCCTTTTTAGGAGGTAAATACATACATATTATACGTAGAAAACACCCAGACCATTACAAACAGACATGTTCATTCACACAAATGTTTGTACTGCCCGGGGATCGAACCCGGAACCCTTGGTTTTGCAGTCGACGTCTCAACCGCAACACCAAGTGATGATGATGATGAAGTGTTCGTGTGCATTTTGCATCTAAAACATAAAAACATTAGCACCGCGGTAAAGCGTTAACAAAAGATTATGTTTTGGCAATTCACGGAATACGTATACTTTACAAAATTTCAACAGTATAGATAGTTTCTAAGAAAAGAGGCCGTGACATACGGACAGACAGACAGACAAACATGAAAAATAAGGGTTCCGTTTTTACTATTTGAATACGGAATCCTAAAACATAAATTGGTAAGATAAATTTCAATTTAGTATTTTTTTATGTTACGAAGTGAATGGGACGGTCAGAACGCTCACCTAATGGTAAATGATACGCCTGACTGAGCGGCATTGAAGGAGACCAACAACTGATAAACAGTTATTATTTATTCTCCACCAATGCCCTACCACGCCCGTCACCCGTGACAACAGTTGTTAGGTCTCTTATACCCGGAATTTTTAGTGCTAAGGGATATCTTGATTTGTGTCTGCTACCACAAGCTTAAGTAAAAGAAACAAAAATTAACCACATGATAGGACTGCGGCAGCAGTAGAAGCCTTACGAATCTTGGGATCAAGAAATTTTCACTAATGCGGTCCCCAAATAAGCAGGACAGTAAATAAGAAGAATAATAATTAATGATAAATTAACAAAATACAGATTTGGCGTTGGGCAATACAAATTAAAATACAGTGAAAGTGCTGTTATGTCATCGACAGACGTAGTACCTAATACTCTAGAAAAGTCTTAAGACTTAATACAAAAAAAATGACAATCAGTTTAATGTAAAATGCCCCTATTTCAAATGCATGCTGCAATACGGACGAGCAGAATTAGTAATTAATAATCTCCGAAGAGCGTGCCTTTAGCCACATACCACAATAGTCAAAATGCTGTTATCTTTATACTGCTGGTAAAACCGAAGGGCACAGCAGTATATTATATAATATATCTTATATTATATCTTATATGTGCACATATAATACATTTTACATAGTTATGTATAATTTTTATTATATTTACGTATTTAAAATAATTATGCATATGCATATACTCGGAGTATTTTTTTTTATGTATTATGTATGTATGTATATTATATGAAGCTAGTTGAGTGACCTTGTCCGTGCGCCTACTCACAAGGCTCACAGAAAATCACGTCAGGTCCGATTACCGCCAGGCACATGTTGAGTGGCTCCAATTACTTTGGACATCGTAGCACAGAGACTGATTTGTTAATATTTTTTTTACATTTCTCAATTTTTTTTGAATACTTTGTTCTGTTTGTGTTGCAATGTCTAAAAATAATAAATTATTTCTTTCTTTCTATATAAATAAACACAAAAAGAAATCATCGAGATAAATGCATTCCGTGCATTAACCTCCTGTACGTATATTTCTATAACACCTCCTAAATACTTGTATATGAGTAACATAACAAAAAAGGTATGTTAGAGACATACAAATGAAAAGTAAAATTGTAAACACAAGTTCTAGCTGTAAATATTCCATCCAGTGCATATTAGAATCGGGCGACTCAAGGTGTTTCATCTCCATGTGTTTTAATGCGTACTCTGTCCATGAGATGGCGCTGTTAAGAGGACTCTGAGTTGTCGAGTTAAAAGCTGCCTTAAATGGACTATGTGTCGCGATATCTGAAAATAACATTGTTTTTCTTTTTATAATAAATAATAATAAAATAAATAAATATCTACTGACAATCACACAGCGCCATCAAGCCCCAAGTTAGCGTAAAGCCTGTATTATGGTACTAAACAACGGATAAACAAATGTATACATTTTTTTTTTTGTAAATACATCATATACATAGAAAACACCCGACCATTACAACAGACAGTTCATGCACACAAATGTTTGTACTGCCCGGGTCGAACCCGAACCCTGTTCGGCCCGACCTCTCACCGCAACACAAATGTCGTCATATGCAATAAAAAGGGTGTCAGTGCGCTCACCTAGTGATAAGTGATACGCGTGACATGAGAAGCGATGTTGAAGGAAATAAAAACGTGTCATTATTTCATTTTATCAACTGATGCCGCAGAGCCTTTACAGCTTCACCGGCGATTGGCGAGGCAAATGATTTAGGCTGAGACCATCTGCGCTCCCACTTGCCGGTGAACTAAAGCCATCTGCGGCCAACAGCAGTAGTCAGTTCGAAAAAAAAAAAAAAGAGTGCAAATGGCTCACAGCCTTAAATTTGTTTCCCTCAACACTGCTCTGCACCAGTCACCCGAGACACAGATGTAAGGTCTCTTATACCTGTAATCTCAATGTATATAAATAGAATGCCATCTTCCCAAAGATGTGCTGTACGTAAGTACCTGCAGTGGGCTATAGGCTGATGAAGATAATCAACCTATCGCAGTCCACGTGGACATAGTCTCATTTGCGCCAGATCCCGGTCCTCCCTTCCTCATCCAGCCTCCACCAGCGACCATTCGCAATTCGTACGTCCATCGGGCCGGAGGCGTCCTACGCTACGCTTGCCAAGCCGCTGTCTCCACTCCAGAATCGTCTGCTCCAACGGCTGTTGTGTAATTCGTTGTTACATTTTTCAAAGACACTATCGCACCCGCCTATCAGACCTAATACAGGTTTGGTTATACACTATGAATGAGTAGGTTACCTTTCACAACATTTCCTCAAATTCTTACTTACCCTTTTAGAAATTACAGTATAAATTGCAGCTTCCATATCCTCGTGAGTGAGTCAAATCAATCTTAACACCAATGTTGAAGCGATCAAAGTTGTCTGCATTAATTACTTGCACCCAAACTGGCACTTCCTATACAGAACTCCTGTATATCGCTCGTCTACAGATTCCAGTCGCGGCTTATAAATACTTTAAGTTTTGGATGACCTCGAAAAACAATTATTTTCATCATCATCTTGTCATCATCAGCTTATTAAACGTCCGAGAGGCCTACCCGTTTAATGGCGCGAGCCTAGCGCATTGGCTTACTCACCTTATAATTCAGCACACATACCAAATGAATCCCCAATTAAAATTCACCCTCTGATAGTGATGAAAATATATTATAATAAATACATCAATATCTCGGCAAGCGGTAGCGTAGGACGCCCTCCGGCCCGATGGACCGACGACTTGCGAATGGTCCTGGTGGAGGCGGATGAGAAAACGGAGACCGGGATATCTGGTGCAAATGGGGAGCCAATGTCCAGCATGGACTGCGATAGTTGTTAGTAAATGCATCCACAATGGATCATCCTGTCAACATATCAACTTTAAAGACCTCATCCACGCGTAGCTATCTTCACGACGAAGACTTAGAAATAAATTGCAACAACTCTTAGAAAAGAAATTATGTTTTTCTTTTTTAAAACCAAATGCACATAAATGCAATAGTGAACTTATATAATACATTTTGCAAGGACCAGGTCTATGTTGTTATATGGGCAGGGTCGGGCAGGGACACTTTTGAATCTTTTCGCAGGCGTGCAGTTTCCTCACGCTGTTTTCCTTTACCGTAAGAGCGTTCGATAAACGGACATATAATTTCGAAAATTCGATTGATACGTGGCAGGATTTGAGCCTGCGCCCTCCAGATTGGAAGGCAACAGACCACACCAATAAGCGTCGATGCTGGAAAACAATGATTATCCAACATCCTAATTAACTGCCTCTGTGGTCTAGAGGCCTAGTCTTACGGTGAATGAAAACATCGTGAGGAAACCTGCGCACGCCTGCGAAGAGATTCAAAGGTTGTGCGTGAAGTCGTCCAACCTGCACTGGGCCCGCGTGGTCGACTAAGGCCTAAACACCCTATACGGGTAGGCTCGTGCCCACAGTGGGGACGTTAATGAGCTGATGATGAAAAACACTTGTCCAATATAAACAGATTTTTTCGGTTGACCCCGGTACTTTTGCTGACTTCACATCCATTCGAACGTTAATTATCAATACCTTAGTGCGTATTAATATTGTATAAACGAATCTCACAGACGGAACCTCATGTTAAAACATTATAATTACTACTAACATATTCATATACATACATATTGACGACCCATTGGTGTAGCGGTCGAGACGTCGACTACACCAAGGGTTTCGGTTCGATCTCCGGGCAGTACAAACATTTGTGTGTATGAACTTGTATGTTTGTAGTAGTCTGGGTGTTTTCTATTTAATTATTTTACAAGAAATATATATAAGTATGTTTATCCATTGTTAAGTTCCCATAATACAGGATTCACGCTTAACTTGGGGCTAGATGGCGCTGTGTTCATGTCAGTGGATATTTATTTATTTAGTACTGCAAAATAAAAGCATTTTTTAACAAAGAAATCTTTAGGTTCAAAAGTTATTTACAAAATAATCAGACATGGCATAAAATGGAAATACAGACAATCAAGATGGGATTCAATGGCACGTCGGGGGATAAGCGCATTTGCAAAGTTAGGTTGGCTTTAGTACCTACATACTTATTTTCTTTGCAACCTGATTTCGTTAGCTTGCCCCGCTGTGGTATGGTATGGCGTTTAAGCTTGTTTAATTGACAGAAATCCCACACAAATGTATATAAATTATGTTGATCATGCAGGTGTCGATCAGCAGGAGCGTCGGTGGCTCAATGGTGTGGACTGTCGCCTTCCTACCGAGAGGGCTGAGGTTCAAATCCCGACACGTACAATGTATTTTCGAATTTCGAAAGTATATGTACGTTATCCGCGCTCTTACGGTGAAGGAAAACATCTGAGGAAACCTTCATGCACGCCTGCGAAGAGATTCAAAGGTTGTTGTGAAGTCGTCCAACCCGCACTGGCCGCGTGGACGACTAAGGCCTAATCACCCTATACGGGTAGGCTCGTGCCCTCGGTGGGGACGTTTAATGAGCTGATGATGATGATGATGATGCAGGTACTTCGGTTAATACAAATTGCTTATTTTGATGGAACAATTTGTTTGATTGGACTTGCCCCTATGGTTGATAATAGTTAATAAAAAATTAACACTTAGCAAGAACAGAGATACAAAAGTAACTTCGCAAATAAACGTTTCAATAATTTATTTACACACTTACCTCATAAGTCAAAGTCACCAACGCGCAATAGAGCGAACTATGCTTGGGGTCTCTCAGGGATAAGATATCATTGTATCCGTAANGTCAACACTGCTCTGCACCAGTACACCGAGACAACAGATGAAGGTCTCTATACCTGTAATCAATGTATAAATAGAATGCCATCTTCCCAAAGATGTGCTGTACGGTAAGGTATGTGCCCTGCAGTGGGCCGTTATAGGCTGATGAAGATAATCAACCTATCGCAGTCCACTGCTGGACATAGGTCTCATTTGCGCCAGATCCCGGTCCTCCGCTTTCCTCATCCAGCCTCCACCAGCGACCATTCGCAATTCGTCGGTCCATCGGGCCGGAGGCGTCCTACGCTACGCTTGCCAAGCCGCTGTCTCCACTCCAGAATTCGTCTGCTCCAACGGCTGTTGTGTAATTCGTTGTTACATTTTTCAAAGACACGTATCGCACCCGCCTATCAGACCTAATACAGGGTTTTGGTTAAGCGTTACACTATGAATGAGTAGGTTACCTTTCACATATTTCCTCAAAAGTATCTTACTTACCCTTTGTCAGAAATTACAGTTATATTGCAGCTTCCAATGTATCCTCGGTGAGTGAGTCAAAATCAATCTTAACACCAATGTTGAAGCGATCAAAGTTGTCTGCATTAATTACTTGGGCACCCAAAACTGGCACTCCTATGACAGGAACTCCTGTTGATATCGCGTCGTCTACAGATTCCCAGTCGGCGTGGCTTATAAATACTTTAATTTTTGGATGACCTGCGGAAAAACAATTATTTTCATCATCATCTTGTCATCATCAGCTTATTAAACGTCCGAGAGGCCTACCCGTTAATGGGCGCGAGCCTAGCGCGAATTGGCTGACTTCACCTTTATAATTCAGCAACACATACCAAATGAATCCCCAATTAAAATTCACACTCTGGATAGTGATGAAAAATATATTAAATGCATCAATATTTCGGCAAGCGTAGCGTAGGACGCCCTCCGGCCCGATGGACCGACGACTTGCGAATGGTCACTGGTGAGGCTGGATGAGAAAGCGGAGGACCGGATATCTGGTGCAAATGGGGGAGGCCAATGTCCACAGTGGACTGCGATAGGTTGTATAGTAAATGCATCCACAATGGATCATCCTGGTACATCGATATCAACTTTAAGAAGACCTCATCCACGCGTAGCTATCTTCACCGACGAAGACTTAGAAATAAATTGCAACAACTGTTAGAAAATAAGTATTATGTTTTTTTCTTTTTTAAAACCAAATGCACATATAAATGACATAGTGAACTTATGTAATACATTTTGCAAGGACCAGGTCTATGTTGTTATATGGGCAGGGTCGGGCAGGGACACTTTTGAATCTTTTCGCAGGCGTGTCCCGGTTTCCTCACGATGTTTTCCTTTACCGTAAGAGCGTTCGATAAACGGACATATAATTTCAAAAATTCGATTGATACGTGGCAGGATTTGAGTCTGCGCCCTCAAGATTGGAAGGCAACAGTCCACACTAATGAGCATCGATACTGAAAAACAATGATTATCCAACATCCTAATTAACTGCCTCCGTGGTCTAGAGGTCTAGTCTTACGGTGAAGAAAAACATCGTGAGGAAACCTGCGCACGCCTGCGAAGAGATTCAAAGGTTGTGCGTGAAGTCGTCCAACCTGCACTGGGCCCGCGTGGTCGACTAAGGCCTAAACACCCTATACGGGTAGGCTCGTGCCCACAGTGGGGACGTTTAATGAGCTGATGATGATGAAAAACACTTGTCCAATATAAACAGATTTTTTTCGATGACTTTTGCTGACTTCACATCCATTCGAACGTTAATATCCATCCATTCGAATACCTTAGTGCGTATTAATATTGTATAAAACGAATCTTACAGACGGAACCTCATGTTAAACATTATTAATTACTACTAACATATTCATATACATACATATTGACGACCCATTTGGTGTAGCCGGTCGAGACGTCGACTACAACACCAAGGGTTCCGGGTTCGATCTCCGGGCAGTACAAACATTTGTGTGTATGAACTTGTATGTTTGTAGTAGTCTGGGTGTTTTCTATTTAATTATTTTACAAGAAATATATAAGTATGTTTATCCATTGTTAAGTTCCCATAATACAGGATTCACGCTTAACTTGGGGCTAGATGGCGCTGTGTTCATGTCAGTGGATATTTATTTATTTGTACTGTATACAATGCAAATAAAAGCATTTTTTAACAAAGAAATCTTTAGGATCAAAAGTTATTTACAAAATAATCAGACACTGGCATAAATGGAAATACAGAGACAATCAAGATGGGATTCAATGCACAGTCGGGGATAAGCGCATTTGCAAAGTTACGTTGGCTTAGTACCTCATACTTATTTTCTTTGCAACCTGATTTCGTAGTTTGCCCCGCTGTATGGCTATGTATGGCGTTTAAGCTTGTTTAATTGACAGAAAATCCCACACAAATGTATATAAATTAATGTCGATCATGCAGGTATATTCGGTTAATACGAAATTGCTTATTTTGATGGAAACAATTTGTAATTATATTTTGACTGGTTACCCCTTTGGTTGATCAATAGTTAATAAAAAAAAAATAACACTTAGCAAGGAACAAAATACAAAATTATTACTTCGCAAATAAACGTTTCAATAATTTATATTTCACAAACTTTACACCTCATAAGTTCAAAGTCACTCAACGCGCTATGGAGCGAGCTATGCTTGGGGTCTCTCAGGGATAGATATCATTAATCCGTAAGAGAACTCAAGTTACGGACATAGCCCGCCGAATCGGCATGTTGAAGGGCAAGTGGGTTGGTCACGTATGTCGCAGAACCGATGGCCGTTGGAGCAGACGAGTTCTGGAGTGGAGACCGCGTCTTGGTATGCGTAGCATAGGCCGCCCTCCGGCCCGATAGACCGACGACTTGCGAGAGTTCGCTGATAGCGGCTGGAATGGGGGAGACCTATGTCCCGCAATGGACTGCGATAGGTTGAAGAAAGACACCTCATAAACTAATTTCTTCATAATTATATTGTCATTTTATAAAATTATACCAATTATATAAATTTTAACTTTCAAAAAAGTAAAAATAAATATAAGTAAAGCAAAAAATTTAATGTATATTCGAATTTAGTCAAACAATTTTTTGTTATTGTAACTAGTTGACATATCAGTATGTCTTTTTAAAAATGTAATTAAAATGTTGATTGCTGTTTGTCATATGTATTTTTTGATGTCCTTGTTAAAGCATAATGATGCGAAAAGAAGCTTATGAAATGGTAATTCGCTAATGAATTTTGTGTGAAACGCTACACCATTTTGACTTGAAAATTTAACATTTACTGATTAGTGCAAGTCTTGTACATTCTTATTTCTAACTATTCTGATATATTATTCATATGATTATTTATTTTCGACTCTTAGTTTATTTTGTTATTTTGTACGTACCGTATCCATTTTGATTATAGGCGTGTTTGACTTCTATATAAATTAATTCATTAAATAAAAGAGAACAGTATTATTTTCAATTTTATTGTTTGGGTTGCAAACCGCCGAAAGAATGTAAAAACATATACATGTAATCTTAGCTCACTTCACGGCAACGACCGCCTATTTTTATTAAACCAGGAGGGCACTCATCTCCATAATAAACATCAAAGCGTTCTTGAATATCATATTCTTTGTCAAGGTCATCCTGGCAAAATAGCATAGGAAGCAGAATAAAGAAAACACACAATAAAAAGCACGCCTTTAGAAATCTGCTCATTGCTGTAGGTGCAATATTTAAACAAACAAGTATCGACGTAAAACTTATTCTTACGAATTCCATGTAAAGTTAACAACATGCAGTTATATTATGGTAACATACCATTGAAGTTTAATTTGTTATATAAAATTAATTTCTTACTTGGCAATTGCATTTTTCGCGTGAAATCACGTATATTGCATGAACTGTAGGTGGCAGTGAGTGGTGAT
Organism: Leucinodes orbonalis; assembly: GCA_019425675.1. Lineage (NCBI taxonomy): Eukaryota > Metazoa > Arthropoda > Insecta > Lepidoptera > Crambidae > Leucinodes > Leucinodes orbonalis. The sequence goes on along the minus strand of PQWD01002182.1, from coordinate 26 downwards.
TTATATAAAACTAGCTTTTGCCAGCG
>PQWD01002181.1:86019-128724 GCA_019425675.1 Leucinodes orbonalis | reverse complement strand
TAGTATTCAGCTTAAGCTCTTGAAAACTACTCTTATTCAATCTTTATTCAGCATGATTGTGTTACTTGGGTTTATTATTCATTAACTGTCAATGTCAACAAAACATTTTGCCATCTTAACCCGGACGAAAACGTGTCTATAGTGTGTTATGTTGGCACCTCGTCATTGGTATGGTACTATAAGATGGTCCCGTGGGTTTTGTTTCTTCAGTTTTATTTTCATCACTTTTCAAAGTTTTAGGCATGATCTCAGTCGAAAATAAAACTAGATAAACAAAAGGTAGGTTCCGTAGGGGAGCGTTTTATCGTACCATGAAATTTACAGACAAGGCGCCAACATAACGACACCTATTTGGGGCTACATCTAGCACTATTTAGTATAGGTGAACTCTTAGAGTATATATAACTAGGTATTATTGATACTCTAAGGGTGAACTCCTATTTTATCGATTTAGCCCGAAAAAAACAATCTAGCTCGTATACAGCGTTTTGAAAATATTACCTAATTATGAAGTTTTCGACATGCCACCAAGTACTATTTTGCTATTTCATCGGTCATGAATCATGATGATGTTTTTTAAGACGCTCTAAAAAACGGCTTCCTGACATGATTATTCCAGTACTTTTATAACAGAAAATCTTTTGATGCTAAATCTAGCCCTATGTAGCTCTATTAACTTCTCAAAAAGCCCTTTTTCTAAAGCTAAGGTGGCAACACTGGTTAGTTTAGTTTCCTTTTCTGTGATTCAAAGAGTATATAAAGTATTGTGTACAGAAAAGCGCGGGAAACGTTCAACTTGGCGGGCGCGTATTTTTGGTTTCTTTAAAATTATTTTATTTCAAAATATTTGGATCAGTAAAGTAGTAGTTATTTTAGTCTTATTTATCTTAAGTATTGTTTTAGTATAAGTTGTAGATAGTTCCAGTTTATTTGGTGAGTTTTTTGTACTTTTTGTAAATATGTATGGGGATGACGAGCCCCCTGATCCAGGGGGCTTCGTTCCCGCTGTTGGTCACTTCGTGACAATTTCGAATGAATCTGGTATGGATACTGATGCGTCCATATCAGCAAAAAGATTAAAGCGCAGTCGCATGCAAGTGTGCAAACACTGCAACAAGCGTCGACGAAAGCACCATGGCTCAGATCCCAAACCTTCAGACTGTATTTGTTCTGAAGGTTCTTTGACCCTAGATGTTGCTAATGATCCAAAAATGGCAATTCTAATAAATTAGTAATACCTTACCTGTCTCCGCTCCCACTTCTGTTGGCAGAAATTTATATAGTGCTTCAGATAATGCCCCATTTGTACTGCATGTTCAAAAGTGCAATGCGTCTCCTAATGATAATGTTAAATTACACCCGGTTACTTTTGGTAAATTTTTAAAGAAATATGAATTCCAAAATATTATTAATGGTAGTGTAAAATTAATTGGACGTAATAAATTTCTATTTCCTTTTCGAAACACAATGATGCAAATGCCTTTTTAAGTCATGGTAGTCTTGAGAAGCAAAACCTCAGAGCGTTTATTCCTACATTCAATATAACTCGGATGGGTCTGGTACGCGGCGTACCAGAAGAATGGTCTCCGGAGGAGGTCATTGAAATATTTCAGTACCAATAGGCGTTGGTAGGATTTTGAAAGTTAGGCGATTAAATTACAAGTCATTTACAGATGGTAACTTGGTTTGGAAACCATCACAGACAGTTGTAATTACATTTGATGGACAAGTTCTGCATCACGTATATTCATCTGCTATAACGCTTTACCTGTAGAACTATATATTTCCCAACTATACAGTGTTATAATTGCTGCCGTTTTGGGCACACTAAAGTACAGTGTCGTTCCAAACCCAGGTGCTACAGATGTGGTGATGCTCACACAGGTGAATCATGTAACATACAAGAGGACTGTGCTTCATGTTTGTCTTGCTCTGGTAGGCACTTTGCTACAAGTAGGTCATGTCCAGAATTTGAAAGGCAGAAGCAAATAAAAACATATATGGCCAATAATAGTATATCAAACGAACTTAGTGAAGTTCGATAACTATTATATGAATAGCTTCATTCGAAGATATTGTTTACCAAGTAGTCCCTTAAACCTACAAGGCGACTTCGCACATTGTTTAGATACTTTTAATTTTAATAAAGGTTGCTTTTGCATTTATTCAGTCACTCAATTGACTATACTTGTTATCCCCTCCACTAGCTTACCTGACTTAAGCCCCACTACTGGCTTCTCCGCTCATTTCTTCAGAGTATATGCAAAACTTTAATGGGTCATACGTGGTGTGGTGGGAAATTATATCTTCGAATGAAGCTATTCATATAATAGTTATCGAACTTCACTAAGTTCGTTTGATATACTATTATATTTCACAGCTTCATTCTTCAGATATTGTTTACCAAGTAGAGGTTCAGAGTAAAAAGTTTTGCAATAAAATAACATTGTAAGTAATACCAAACATTTATATTGTTACTTCTGTATTAACAATTCGTTCTCTTATTTAGTTTTGAAAACCTTGATTACTTAAATCACAATCAGTTCTTTTTGAAGCTACAACTATACACATATTGATTACATTCTAAGTTGAAAAACAAATATAAAATATTTTAAGATCAAAATGAGTATTTCTTTTTAAAAAATTATAAATAATTCACGTTGATCAATCAATGTGGAGGTAGGCATACTGATTTTGCGAATATACCGTTTATTTGAATTTCTCTTTGATAAAACCGAGCAAATGTTCTCGAGGTATTGGTCCAACCAGCAGCTTTCCTAATAACTTCTATACTGGTGCCGGCCCGGCTGGCTGCAGATGTGGCGGCGTGGCGAGTACTATGCGCGCTGAATATTGCCACGTCTACACCACTTTCTGACAGTACTTGTTTTATCCATCGGCTTATACTTTGGCTTGTTGCTGGCTTATGTGGAGATTTGTGGGTTAAAAAGTCTCCCTGTACTTCCGGGTCTTTTGCTCATTGTGACATCTAAATAGTCTTTAATTGTAGTAGCCGGGCATATATTAATGTTATCGCGAAAATAGGGTAATACAAGTGAGGGCTGTTCTTTACCAGGAGCTGATGTTTTGATAAGATCGGTTATTATTATTTTTACATAATCATCAGTAAACATTATGTTTTCTAGCATTATAAATGATAATGTTTGCACTCTATGTGCTGTACAGATAGCTAATAATGTAACAAGTTTTTAGTTATTGTTTTCATATCTAATGAAGTGTTCGGGTAAAATTTAGATAAGTGAGTTAAGACAAGTTGGGGATCCCACGTGTGGGAATATTTAGGTAGGCTAGGTTTGAGTTTGAAAGCACCTTTCAGAAGTCGTTTGATGTTATCATCTGACCCTACTTTAGACCCTAGTAACAATGATAGGGCTGATCTGTGTGTATTCAAAGTTCCATAAGAGCAGCCTTCTGTAAACTTTTGTGATAAAAAAGTTAAATATCTGTTTTGGTTGGTTTAAATAAGTCTATGTTACGAACATTACTAAAAAGCCACCACTGCTTATAAGTCACACTGTATTGCCTCATTGTATTATCTGATAGTGAAGCTTTACTGAAGGCCTGCCGCAAAGCCTCGCTGCACCCAGGGTAAGCGTTGCATGAAGTGGATGGTGATTGCTGAAAGGAGAATGTAAGAGAGTTTTGACTGGAGGGAAAAAAATAATTTCTGAAGTGAGGAGGCTCTTCAAAAGAGGATACCATGGTTGTGAAGGCCAATATGGAAAAACTAGTATTCCATCTGCGTTATCATCGACGATCTTACGTAAGCATTTTAGTATTAATGAAAAGGGAGGAAAAGCATAAAAGAAGAATAAGCCCCAATCTATTGTAAATGCGTCTACTAACATTGCGTCAGGGTCTTGTTTCCAAGACACAAAGTTTTTACATTTGGTATTGATGCGTGAGGCAAATAAGTCTATTTCAGGTTGACCTAAACGTTCAACTATGTTTATAAAAGCTGTATGTGACAATTCCCATTCAGTATCGGATTAATTATTCTTGATTCAAAATCTGCACGATTTTCTTTTGTGTTAACGTAGGAAGCGAATATCCAAATATTACGTTGCTCGCACCATTGCCAAATTAAACGAGAAAGTTTATTTAAATGTGGGAATTGAATGCCTCCCATACGATTAATGTAACTCAAAGCTGTTGTATTATCCACTCTCAGAAGTATTGCACAATTAGATTCATTAACTGCAAAAACCTTCAACCCTAAGTAAATAGCTAATAATTCTTTATAGTTAATGTGGAACCTTGTTCCTCTGGTTTCCAGGCACCATGGGTTCTTTTGTTACCACAAGTAGCTCCCATCCGGTATTAGAGGCATCGGAATAAATTTCTAACTTGTAACATGTATGTCGCATAGTGTTAAAAGTTTTATAAATGTTTATTGACCACCAATTTAAATCCAATAGTATAGTGTCTGGGAGTGTGATTTTTGTTTCGTAACTGTGATATTTTAATAAAGCAAGGTATTTTTGTCGTTCAAGTAGTTTTGTATACACCCAACCATACTTAACAGCGGGACAAGCTGCGACTAAGACACCAATCAGTTGCGCAAATTCTCTTACGGAGCAGTTTGATTTATTTTTAAATTTTTCGACAATATCTAAAATGCTCTTTCGTTTTTGATCTGGTAATTGAATTGTTAGGTTTTCAGTGTTAAACATGAACCCTAAGTATTTACAAGTTTTTTGAGGCTTTAAACAACTTTTTTCGAAGTTTATAACAAATCCTAGGCAATGTAGAAGTTTTAATGTGTCATTAATATTTATTGCACTCTACGAAGTTGTCACCAATACATAAAATGTCGTCGAGGTAAATGACCGATTTATGGCCTCTGCTTCTCAAATATGATATGACTTCCTTCATAATTTTTGTAAATACCCAAGGTGCTACAGACAAGCCGTAGGGCAAAGCTGTAAATTCGTATATTGTTGATGCTGAATTTTCTTGGCTTCGAAATTTAAATCTCAGATATTTTCGGTCTACGTGTTTAATAGGTATTAATAAATAAGCTTCTTTTAAATCAATAGTTCCCAAGAACCCGTTTTTGGGAATAAGTTTCGATGCCGTCCTGTAATCTTCCATTTTAAAGTGAGATTTTTAATAAATTTATTTAGGCTTTTTAGATTTAGTATAAACCGCTTTTCGCCGTTAGACTTTGGTGCCACAAAATACTTTGATAAGAATTGATTATTTACAGAAGTACATTTTGCAATTGCCCTAATTCTTCTAACTTATTTATTGCTACACGTACATCATGGTTTTCAGTAGTTGTAAAATTATTCGAAGGAACCTGATATTGTACTACTTTTTTACAAAAAGGTATCGTGAAACCCTCTCTTATCCATTGCAAGACTGTGATATTTGAAGTAATATTTAACCAATTATTAAAAAATGAGATAATCTGCCTGCGTGTACCTGAACTAATGAGGAGGTGCACGAGGTCTGGTCTGGTAGACTGGGCGCGGCCCCCTGACGGAGCTGGTGGTGCCATCAAAGGTGGGTTGTACGCTCGCCGAAAAGTCGGTGTAGGTTTCCTGTATCCTCCTCGCATTCGGACTGATGGAAAACGAGGAGGAGCTTGCCAGTTTCCCGAAAATGATGCACGAGAACCTGACGGTTGTACGTTATTTGTCCTAATTTGGTATAATTCCGTTTTATATTGGCACCCTGTTTATCAAGAGTCTTGGCATTTTTTATTTTTCTACGAGTTTATCACCGAACAACATGGATTCGTCGCGCTCGGTGTCCTGTATTACAGCCAAGGTAGTTTTATCTAGTCTAGGGCTCACTATTTTTGCCCTTATTTGTGAATAGTTATAATGAATGTCGCAAAACATTCGACAAGCATTGCTCAGATGTTTAAGCGCTAATACTTTGTTATCGCTTGACATTAGTATATCCATGGCTTATTGACCGCAGTCACCGCTGAGCCCAAGTGCTGTTGCATGGTGACCCATCTCCTATCTTTAAATTTAATTGGGTCAGTAAGCGCTGCCCGATTTCCGGGTTCATTTTTGGCGCTGGAGCATTTTACAATTTTCTGGTATTAGATATTCTTTAAGCAGTGTTTCCCTGGCCTCTTTTGCAACCCCTTTTTTAATAGTGGTTGCCAGAGTTTTACTAGCCTTTCATGTATATTAGGCCCGTATGCTGGTGTATCGTCGGTTGATTCCCTAATGCTGCCAAAAGTTCAGGATCTAATTGGTGGACTTGTTCGGTTGTCAGGTTTGTTTTATCATAAGTGTCACTTTCTCCGGGTATTTCCGGTATAATAGAATTCGAAATAGTATTGTTGGGTTCCAGAAGCATAGGGATAATTTCTTCTTGGTAAATTTCGTTCGGGATTTGGTAATTTCAGTTATTAGAATATCACCTAACACCTCATTATTTGTGGTAAGATCATTTTCGTATTGTATATTGGGTCTTCCGTAGCTAAAACAAGGTAATTAACTAAATATTCTAGCTATTATAGTTTACATATTATTTACCAAAATTTATTAAAACCGACACCAGTTATCTTTTAGGACTCACGGTCAGATATCCTATTGTAATATCTTTTGACTCTCGGTCCTTTAAATAAATAAACAATTGCTCTGAATGCTTTCACTGCTATAAATTATTTACGATAAAATTATAAAACATTTCGAAGGTATGAACACTTTATTATTTTAAGGTATACCCCATTGTAAATTAATTATTTTGACATATCAGAATAAAGTTCAGACTCCCGGTTACTCTTACGAAGTATCACTCTCGGTCTTTAGTGGGTATCCTGCGAGTAATATATGTATGATGATTATGACGCACAGTGAATAATTTTTGAAGAAATATATTTTGATTTATTAAGATTTTATGTTACTCACCCGTCACATGACTATCATCGTCCGTTATTGGTTCACTATGAACACTACCAACACTTTGTACGTTTTCGCACCTACTTAACTTAGCAATTTTTCTCTTATAATGTTCGATTAATTCTTGAGCACTACGTTTAGACATTTTTATTAATTAATGCGTGCGTTCGTCGCCTCGCACGAAAAAGGAATGAGCGGAGAAGCCAGTAGTGGGGCTTAAGTCAGGTAAGCTAGTGGAGGGGATAACAAGTATAGTCAATTGAGTGACTGAATAAATGCAAAAGCAACCTTTATTAAAATTAAAAGTATCTAAACAATGTGCGAAGTCGCCTTGTAGGTTTAAGGGACTACTTGGTAAACAATATCTGAAGAATGAAGCTGTGAAATATAATTGCACTTCATATGCAGAAGCATCAAAATTACATGGCCCAGTTTCCCGCTCCTTTGCTGATGTACTTTCTTCCAAACCTTCTAGTCCATTGCCTAAAAAACATCAAACAAATGATACTATGAATATTTCCACTTCATATAAAAAAACTGTTTTCCTAAAACCGCGGACCCCTCCTCAACCAAATAAAGGCTATAATACAGGTGAACACAACTCTATAATTAGTGAATCTTTCATACCCCCCCCTAATGGTTGTGGCTTTAGTAAAAACCCATCTACTACACAACAATCAACTGTAGCAGAAATAATGGTAGAAATATTAAAACTCCTGTCAAATTCATCAACATTCTCACCGTCCAACGTTGCCATTTTACTTGAAAAAATTCTTTCTTTCTTCCAAAATGGATCTAAGGAAAATAATGCAGTGGAATTGTAGAAGCATAATAAATAAAAAACATGACTTAATTTATTTACTAGATAAGTTCAATCCTATAGTCTTTGCACTAGCAGAGACTTGGCTCAAACCAAACAAATATTTTAAAATTAGTGGTTATCATATTTTAAGAGAGGATAGACCTGATGGTTATGGAGGAGTAGCCATACTCATCAGAGACTCAATACCCTTTAAGCAAGTAAATATTCCTGCTCATAATGAAGAAATTTCAGTTGTTGCAGCAATGGTTTCAAATATTTGCATAGTTTCAATTTATGTCCCTAAACCATCTGCCCTTCTTTTGTCCGATATAAATAAAATATTTTCTTCACTCCCTAAACCTTTTTTAGTAATGGGCGACTTTAACTGTCACCATCAATCATGGGGTAGTTCCAATACAAACAATTATGGTGAAGATTTAATTGATATACTGGATCAAAATAATTTGTGTGTATTAAATACTGGGCTTCCTACACGTCACACAGCTCCTGACCAGGGTAGAAGTGCTATTGATTTATCCATCTGTACTCCAAATCTTGCTAATTTGCTGTCCTGGTCCACCACTTCCTCTTCCTATGGCAGTGATCATTTTGTAATTTTATTAACTTTCGCAGCGCGAGCTTTTCCTAAACTAACTAGACATAAATCACAACTTAAGCACAAATTACCGAATAGTAATAGCAATGATTGGGAAAAGTTTAAGGCTTGTGTTCAAGATAAATTATCATCATTACCTAAAATTGAAAATGAGTGTGTGGATATATGTGCAGATTCCTTTGCACAGGTTTTAATAAGTGCAGCAAATGATGTATTCCCTAAGAAAACATCTGCTACTCTTCCATCACCCCCTTGGTGGGATGCAGAGTGTAGTTCTGCTATTAAGAAAAGAAAAACAGCAGAAAGAAATTATAAACGTAACATGACAGTCGATAATTTCGATAAATTTAATGTGATAGCGAAGGAAACGCGAAAGCTATTTAAACAGAAAAAATTTGAAAGTTGGAGACAATTCTGTGAGTCTGTATCACCCGACACAGCGTCCAATATAGTCTGGCGTAATATAAGAAGATTTAAATCTGCTTTTTGTGGTTCAAACTTCGCAACCATTCCGGATAACTTAGTTGATAACTTCCTTGATAAATTGGCTCCCCCATGGGTCCCTGAAGCTAGCCCATCATATCAAACAATTCCACCTAAATCACCTAATATTTGTAAATCTACGTCGTCATCTATTTCGAACCTAGATTCACCCTTTTCATTGGTAGAACTAAAAGGTATATTAAGTAACGTTAAGGACTCATCACCCGGTAAAGATGGCATTCCATATTCTTTTTTAAGTAATCTGTGTGATATTTCATTAAATTATTATCTGGGGTTAGTAAACAAAATAATGTTGACAGGTGAAATGCCAGATGAATGGAAATGTCAAATGGTGTTGCCAATTCTAAAGCCACATAAAAATCCATCAGATTGTGATAGTTACAGACCGATCGTTTTAACAAGCGTGTTATTAAAATTAATAGAACATTTGGTGAAAAATCGTTTAGAGTGGTATACAGAAAATAGCCAATTTTTATCTAACTCTCAGTTTGGATTCAGAAAGGGTAAAAGTACTATGGATAGTATTAGCATTCTAACTACTGATATTCGTGTAGCTTTTACTAATAATGAATCATTAATAGCTGTTTGCCTTGACATTAAATCCGCTTATGACAATGTTCTATTATCTGTCCTATATAAAAAATTAGAAGCACTTAGGGTTCCTATAAACATGTGTAATATAATTATAAAAATATTATGTCAACGTAAAATTAATTTATGTCTAGAAGGGTATTCAAATTCTCGCGTAATATGGAGAGGATTGCCTCAGGGATCTGTTTTGAGCCCTTTATTGTATAACATCTATACATTTGATTTAGAGAATAGCTTAAATGGACAAGTAGAAATCCTTCAATATGCAGATGACCTTTTGTTATATATTTCTGACAAATCGTTAAATTATGCTTGTAATGTTCTTTCTTCGGCATTAATTGGATTAAAACACTGGATGGATCAAAATGGTTTAGAACTTTCCACATCTAAAAGTAGTGCAATAGTTTTTACGAGACAAAGAACACCTCCTCCTATTCAAATCTTATATGATGACATTATAATACCAGTCAAGACTACCATAAAATTTTTAGGTGTCATCCTCGATTGTAAAATGTCTGGCATGGATCATTGTAATTATATAGTTACTAAATGTGAGAATTTATTAAATATGTTAAGATGCCTTACAGGCGTCTGGTGGGGTGCTCATCCATATACACTAAAACTTATTTATAATGCTTTAATCAGGAGTGTATTAGATTATGGCACATTTGTATTAGAACCTGGAAACAAATCCGCTTTAAAAAAGTTAGATATAATTCAAGCAAAGGCCTTACGCATAATTACAGGTGCAATGAGAAGTAGTCCAATTAATGCTCTACAAATAGAATGTTCGGACCCACCCCTACATTTGCGACGACAGTTCTTATCTGATAAATTTCTTTTTCGAACACTTCAAACTTCTAATCACCAACTTGCAGAAAAACTCCAACGCCTTTTAGACTGCGTGAAATCATCAAATTATTGGTCTCATAAACAATTACCATGCTTGCTAAATAGCTACAATAAATTTTTATCAATCCAATCCCCGCTCCATCGTTCAAACATGCTTCCGATATTTACTGTTGATTATGATTCCCTTATTTTAGCACCTCATATCCATTACAATCTTGTAACTAAAGATGATCCGTCGGTTAGTAATCAATTTAATATAATTACCCATGAAAGGTTTTCCAACCATCACCATATATATACTGATGCCTCTAAAAGCCCTGAAACAGGTTGCGTCGGAGTTGGTGTTTACCACCATCAGTACAATATAGTCCAAAAAGTTAAACTTCCACCAGAATCAACAGTTTTCACTGGAGAATGTATGGGTCTGCTTAAAGCTGTGGAATATGTCCTTCTTATGAATTTAAAAAGATGTGTAGTACTTTCAGATTCTATGAGCGCCTTACAGACATTAGAAAAGTACCCTTTTATGTCTAATAACAAATTGCCCGTTACCTTTGAACTAAGAAGCATTCTTCTTCAGTGTGTTTTGAAAGGACTGATTGTAGAATTTGCATGGATCCCTAGTCATGTAGGAATCAAAGGCAACATGAAAGCTGACCGTCTTGCTAATGATGCAGTGTTTTGTGGAGACATGTTTCCTTATAAAATTTACCACCAAGACCTAGCAACGCTTCCTAAAATATATCTTTATGACTCTTGGAAACTACTATGGGAATCTAGTAGTAAAATAAAAGGTAGATATTTTGCAACCATTCAAGAGTCAATCCCCATCAAACCTTGGTTTTATAAAATTAAATTCGGTAAGCGCGTGTCTTCTATCTTAATAAGGTTAAGAATTGGTCATGTTTGTACCCCAGACCACCTCGCCAAACTCCATATTATTAGTAGTAATATTTGTGAATGTGGGACGGATACAGGGAGCGTAAACCATATATTTTTCTCATGTCCTCTTTATAATCATTCCTCTTTCCTACTCGATCTAACCTCCCTTAAGATTCCTTTTCCCACTTGCATAAAATCACTTCTTTATACAAATGATATTCATATTTATACGGTTTTATCCAAATTTATAGTAGACAATAATTTAAAATTTTAATTATTTTTGTATGCTATGATGTTATCAATATCACTTATTTTTATTATATCTTTGTTATTTATCTTATGTATCTATTTATATATTTTAATGCAGTAATTATATCTTAAGTTACTTTCCTGATCTTTACTCCTATTATCCAAATTCCGTATTATGTAACCTTTTTCCTATTACTTGTCGTTTCCTCGTTTTACTTAAAAATAAATAAATATATAACTTTGACTTTGGCCGGATGCACAAACCGTGCAAGGTCATGAAGAAGAAAAAAAAAAAAAAAAAAAAGTATTGTGTACAAATATATATTATTTTAATATATATGAATGTGTACTCATTTAAACGTTAATCAAAGTTATTCATCTAGAAGTTTATCAGCGTTAAATCTTTTTAGGTATGTTGCGTTCATGGTATCCTTGAACTCATCATTCACTATTTAATACATATCGGTTTGAGTTGTTTCAAAACTTGTTTTCTATTTACAACAGATTAACATGAGTATGACAATGACGACATACGTGGCGGCGCCCATCAACGCCAAAGTAGAGCGGCGTACGTGCCAGCCAATTCCGAGCGGTCACAACCGTGGCCGTGGTCGTGCTGGGCCTTGCAGATACTCACTGTCTGTTGGGCTACTGTGTGCTCAGTGAGACCCTTCCATATGAGTCCAAAACGCTACGACTTGTTGTCATTGTAAGTTCTGTAAAATATTATTTTGTTACAGCTCAAAATACCTCAGTTGAAGTTCTTAATAAGACATTTGAACCAACAACAACACTTGNAAGAACATAAAAATGTATTAATTCAGGATTATTTCATTATGTTAGTAACGCATGTATATAGCGTTCAGCATTGGTATGGTCTGGTGCCTATCTGAAGGGCGGAGGTTCAAATACCGCCACGACAATGTGTTTCCGAATTTCCGAAATTATATGTACTGTACGTTACCCGCGCTCTTACGTTGACGAAAAAATATCGTAAGAAAAACCTGCACACGCCTGCGAAGAGATCAAAGGTGTGCGTGAAGTCGTCCAACCTGCACTGGCCCGCGTGGACAACTATGGCCTAATCACCCTATACGGGTAGGCTCGTGCCCTCTCGGTGGGGATGTTTAATGAGCTGATGATGATATAATCATAGCAACAAATGCACACTCACCTCATCCCTCAGCACTATGTCTTCATCTCCTTCCATCTTCTCCAACACATCAGTCCAGCTTAGTTTCCCCGTGAACAGCCCCAACATGGACCCTGAGCGTGGAGTTCCTGAGGAACCGCTTCTTGCAGACCACGCACTGGTTGCTGACGGGTATTCGCGTGGAGGCAGTGGACAGACAAACTGCCAACAGATTCTTATTTTTTATGTTATAGTGTACAGGACTGTCAGGACGCTCACATTGGTGATACGCTGACAAGACAGTGCGGTATGCTGAAGGCACAGCCACCAACACTGAAAGACAGTTATTACTCTTTATCATGCCGCACTGCACCCTTCACCCGAGACAACAGAAGTTAGGTCTCTTATACCTAGTAATTTCACTACAGGCTTCACGTTCATCTTGGGGCTAGATGGCGCTGAGTAAATGTCAGTGGATATTTATTTATGATTTATTTTATTTTATTTATTTATCATTTTATAACATTCGAGATTTATTTCCAAACCTACTTCAATTCATTTACCTGGTTCCCAAACTATACATCTATTTCCAAACCTACCTCAATTGATTAACCTGGTTCTCAAACTATATATTTATTTCCAAACCCACTTCAAATCATTTACCTGGTTCTCAAACTAAGATTATTTCCAAACCACTTCAAATCATTTACCTGGTCTCAAACTATAGATTTATTTACAAACCCACTTCAAATCATTTACCTGGTTCTCAAACTATAGATTTATTTACAAACCCACTTCAAATCATTTACCTGGTTCTCAAACTATAGATTTATTTACAAACCCACTTCAAATCATTTACCTGGTTCTCAAACTATAGATTTATTTCCAAACCCACTTCAAATCATACCTGGTTCTCAAACTAAGTGTCTTCTGGCACACCGGGCACTTTGTTTTCTTATCCCCGTGCACAACCGAATGTCGCTTCAGCAAGTACTGCGCAGTGAAACCAGCCCCGCACACTTCACACGTGAAACACTTCGTTGAGAGGTGCACTTTGCGAATATGCGCTTTCAGATGCACAGTCGAGGAAAACTGTCTGTTGCAGTCGGGCTGGAAACAACTTTTAATTAAATAATACAATAATAAATATTATATAAATAAATATAGCCCTATAGCTAACCTTAAGTTAAGAATAAGATTATATTTATTGTCTCTCTTAAAACATTTAACAAATAAAAATTAAAAAAAAAACAAGTACTTTGAGACAAAGGGAAGGCTCAGCTGAGTTTGCAACGAGAACAATCCCAAGCATCGCTGTTTTTCAGGTACTCTCCTTACCCTCTGAGATGTTGTTGGAAGGCCTAGGTTATGCTTGGTTGACAATCTTTAATGTTATATAAGTATGGTGCGTTTTTATAATAAGATAAGTTAAACAATGACAAAGAAAAAACATAAATCCTACTTTATTTCTGCCCGAACTTTCTGTGGGTACATGTAAGAGGTATTTGTGTTGGTGAGTGTGTAATTGATTATTTGTAAATGTGTGTGTGAGCGTATGTGTATGTAAGTTAAGCGTGAAGCCTGAATTATGGGTACTAAACAACGGATAAACATACTTATATTCATTTTTTTTTGTAAATACATACACATTATACAAAAGAACACCCAAACCATTACAAACAGACATGTTCATGCTCACAAATGTGCGTATTGCCCGGGGTTTCGAACTCGGAACCCTTGGCGTTGCAGTCGACGTCTCAACCGTAACACCAAACGGGTCGTTAAAGTTTTAAGTAACTTTGATATAATAAAGAAAGTTGGTGGATCATTGGCGTGGACTGTTGCCTTCCGGTCTGGAGGGTGTAGGTTCATATCCCGCTATGTTTTCGAAATTACATATAATATGTATGTTTATCCGACGCTGTTACGGTGAAGGATAACATCGTGTGGAAACCTGCGCACGCCTGTGATGTAATTCAAGGTGTGTGAAGTCGGCCAATCCACCTACAGATGGATGAACGACTAAGGCCTATACACCTTTTATTACTGGTAGGCTCGTGTCCCTCAGTGGGGACTTTTAAAGAGCTAATGATTACGATTGCGACCTTTCGCAAGTCCTCGGTCCATGGGGCCGGAGGGTATCTTAAGCTACGCTTGCCAAGACGCGGTCTCCACTCCAGAACGCGTCTGATCCAACAGCCATTGGCCAACTCACCATTGAGCAATTCAAATTATTATTATCCTTCAACTGTACATTTAGCGTCTTCTTTTTGCCTTTATTCTTTCTTACTGTTATATTATCCGTTAAAATTAATTCTTCAATGTCTCCTTCACCTATAAGTAAAACCATACTGATATTATATAGGCAAAAGTTTACCAGTGTGTATATTTGTTACTTCTTCATATCTAAACAGTTGAATTGAATTTTTAAAAATTTGTTTAAAGTTAGATTATATCCTGGATTTACACATAGGCTTATAAATTAACTACACAAAAGTTAATCACTCCAGTTTCACAGGACGATAACTGGCACTGTGGTGGTACCTACTTAAACGATTCTGTATCGAGTCTACCATCTGTATCTGCCACCAGTAAAACTTATATAATATGGTAGAAAGTTAGTAATTTAAACTTTAATTCCTCTTTAAATAGTAGTTACTAAATGAAATCAAAATATTCAATTTTCCAAAAAAGATTTGGCAGTTTTTTTAGTTTAATGTAAATAAAATACCTTCTAAAAAAATTTTATTTTCTAGTATATTCTCTAAGGGATCCGCAAAAACTATTCTGTTTAATCTATAATAATTTGAGTCACTTGAATCTTTGACATCTCCGAGAGGCTGAAAAATAATATAATGGTAGTAAAATATACTAATTTATTTATTTATTCATATACAATGTAAACTTAGACTGGGCCCTATACATTATTAATGCATGTAATAAGTCCATAGTATAAACAAGAAAAGCCAAATAAGTTATTGAAGTTAAGAAACTTTATTCGTGTAATATGCATGATATTTACAAGATGATCCATTGTTTTTTATAAAAATAGATTAGTAAAACGTATATTCATAGTTCTAATATAAAACTAACATCATCATAGGGAAAATCCATATCGCACATTTCTAAATCCAAAACTTGTATCTATAACTCCTTAGTAAACATTCACGTAGATAGTTCTTCGAATAAGGTAAATTAAATTAAAAGTAAATATTTAAGCAAAAAACACTGAAAAAATTGAATTATGGTGCAAAATGCGAATGACACTGACAGTAAATGTAAAATTGACATTTATTTTGACGTTCTGATTTGAAAATCAGCTGAGGAAACTTGCCATACACTTTTAAACAAAGAAATATATATTGATATTATGAATTATATGGCATACTGATAGCAAATTTATCACAGTCGTTTAATAACGTATACAGAGAAAATATAAATAATTATATTTCTGTGTTAATAAAGTACAAATAGTTTAAAAAAAAATATTATCAAACATGTGCACAAAATATTGCCAATATTACAATAAATTTTTATCAATCCAATCCCCGCTCCATCGTTCAAACATGCTTCCGATATTTACTGTTGATTATGATTCCCTTATTTTAGCACCTCATATCCATTACAATCTTGTAACTAAAGATGATCCGTCGGTTAGTAATCAATTTAATATAATTACCCATGAAAGGTTTTCCAACCATCACCATATATATACTGATGCCTCTAAAAGCCCTGAAACAGGTTGCGTCGGAGTTGGTGTTTACCACCATCAGTACAATATAGTCCAAAAAGTTAAACTTCCACCAGAATCAACAGTTTTCACTGGAGAATGTATGGGTCTGCTTAAAGCTGTGGAATATGTCCTTCTTATGAATTTAAAAAGATGTGTAGTACTTTCAGATTCTATGAGCGCCTTACAGACATTAGAAAAGTACCCTTTTATGTCTAATAACAAATTGCCCGTTACCTTTGAACTAAGAAGCATTCTTCTTCAGTGTGTTTTGAAAGGACTGATTGTAGAATTTGCATGGATCCCTAGTCATGTAGGAATCAAAGGCAACATGAAAGCTGACCGTCTTGCTAATGATGCAGTGTTTTGTGGAGACATGTTTCCTTATAAAATTTACCACCAAGACCTAGCAACGCTTCCTAAAATATATCTTTATGACTCTTGGAAACTACTATGGGAATCTAGTAGTAAAATAAAAGGTAGATATTTTGCAACCATTCAAGAGTCAATCCCCATCAAACCTTGGTTTTATAAAATTAAATTCGGTAAGCGCGTGTCTTCTATCTTAATAAGGTTAAGAATTGGTCATGTTTGTACCCCAGACCACCTCGCCAAACTCCATATTATTAGTAGTAATATTTGTGAATGTGGGACGGATACAGGGAGCGTAAACCATATATTTTTCTCATGTCCTCTTTATAATCATTCCTCTTTCCTACTCGATCTAACCTCCCTTAAGATTCCTTTTCCCACTTGCATAAAATCACTTCTTTATACAAATGATATTCATATTTATACGGTTTTATCCAAATTTATAGTAGACAATAATTTAAAATTTTAATTATTTTTGTATGCTATGATGTTATCAATATCACTTATTTTTATTATATCTTTGTTATTTATCTTATGTATCTATTTATATATTTTAATGCAGTAATTATATCTTAAGTTACTTTCCTGATCTTTACTCCTATTATCCAAATTCCGTATTATGTAACCTTTTTCCTATTACTTGTCGTTTCCTCGTTTTACTTAAAAAATAAATAAATATATAACTTTGACTTTGGCCGGATGCACAAACCGTGCAAGGTCATGAAGAAGAAAAAAAAAAAAAAAAAAAAAATATTGCCAATATTGCTGTCAAAAACCGTTTAGTTAGCACCTATTTAAAGTTAAAATCAATAAAATATATTATGGCAGATTAATATGATTTTCTGCTTACAATGTTTATATTTATAATTTCACACATACCATTTTTTAATATAAATTGTAGATGTTATTTTTGTATATAAGCCTTCTTTTTTAGAGTATACCTACTGACAACAACAAAACGTTAACTTTTATTCTTTCGTTCGTGAATGGAACGTGTTTCGTGAATTTATTTGTTATTATTTTCTAAGTTTACATTTAAAACGTCTCCGATACCCAATATCGGCATTTCGAATCGCTTGTATTGTTCTGTTGAAGACATACAAACCTATAAGTTCAATTGAACTCAATTCATTGTGGTCAAAATTCGTGATGGTTGTTGTGTCTTCAAATTTTTCCCCGCCGGTCGATGGAGTGCTACTCCAAACACCATCAACAAAACTGTTGGTAAACGAGGAAGAATTGGGACTGCCACCTTGTACATCACTGACAGTAAGCACTATATCCGACACCCCACATGTTTCAAGTTTCTTGCACGTGTTGCAATTCAATCAACGACTGTTACGATTGTATTGTGCCGAAATGTAACAAGTAATGGTTATTTTGTTTCGCTACTATTGATGCTTGTCGTGTATCATGTCTAGTACATACAGTTAGGCAAGCATGAGGAAAAATATGTTCATTATCTAAGACATTATAGAACATGACAAAGAAAATAAAATATAAATACTTTGCATTCAAATAGCTATACAGAAATAATCCCTTGTGTACCCATGCCATATAACTGTAATTTGGGATACCAATGATTTTATACATGAAATCAGCTATAAATCTTTGAGATACATTTGTATTTGTAATTTTATATTAAATATCTAAACCTTTAGTTTGTAACTAACAATAAGGATGGAGATGTAGTCTTCACAAATAACACTTCATTCAAAGTGTCGTATTTAACCCTTTTAATGCTAATGACACCTAAAGCGTCAGAAACAGTGGATTTTCTATTGTGTTGGATTCTTGGTTTTCAAAGGGTTAATAATTACTGCTTTTGTAGAACATGTATATCAGTTCCATTGTGGAATATTTAATATGTGTGTATTTTTATTTTTATTAATAAAATTATGGTCCATGGTCCGTACTCTTTTTAGTTTAAGACTATTTTGTAATTTGATTATTATAATATTATGTTAGTGCTCGCGCATGGGGCAAAAGAATTGGTTAAAGGGGGAATGGGATAACAGAATTAAAATAACTAAATATTTACATTAGGTAAAGTAGGGGGGTGAATAATATAGAATAAAGGGAATAAATAACATAAATACTCTCTCTCTCTGTTTTATATTTATATAATAATAGTAGCAATAACTCTTACATTATTTAAGTCTTACTCTTCATTATTACAATTAGAACTTAAAATTAATACATTTAGCGATGTCCATGTGGCCACCACTGATGCACTTCTTTAAGGTGCAGATGTTGAGGTGGATGGACCAGGGGAGTGGGCCTCTTTTTGGCTTTGTCTCTCCGATGCAATGAGTTTGTTTAGGATTGCATCATCCCCCCTCTTAATATCCATCATCATGTGTGTATTCAATTAAAGGGGGGAGGCTTGTGGCTAGGGCTTAAATAAACAATAAAGTAACTAGATGCATAATCACAATGAATTATCAACAAAAAAATGTCCCAAGGCACTTGACACATATGTTGACTTATTGATTTTTTAATATATAACATTCATCATCATCAGCTCATTAAACATCCCCACCGAGGGGCACGAGCCTACCTGTATAGGGTGATTAGGCCTTAGTCGTCCACGCGGGCCCAGTGCTATGGACGACTTCACACACCACCTTCGAATCTGTTCCCAGGCATGCATGAAGGTTTCCTCACGATGTTTTCCTTCACCGTAAGAGCGTCGGATAATGTACATATATTTTCGAAAATACATTGGTACGTGTCGGGATTTGAACCTCAGCCCTCCCGGTAGGAAGGCGACAATCCACACCACTGAACCACCGACGCTCTTAACATTATAATAATTTTAAACATAAAATTATTCATTAAAATTTTGATGGTCATGCGTCATTAAAGTGATACAAAATCAAAAGTATGAGCATATTACTATGTCACTTTGACATGTAACAAGTGATGAACAACCCAATGGGTAAAATTTTTGTTAGTGATTTTTTATCAAGGCTTATGGTTACCATCTTTTTTGGAGAGGAGGGACTTTACAGGCTGATAAGGATAAGTATTAATTGTCCTAGATTTCTGCTGCTCAAAGCATTAAAAAACATGGTGATATGGTACCTACATGACGAATGTGTCAAGAAGACTTAATTAAATAAATTGTTTTTTCCAGCAATGTGGTGTGGGGTGGCGGGGTGCGTCCCACAGGGGGGGTGGCGCCCACCATCAACCTCCTGTATCCGAGCATCTCGCTGCACGCCATCCAGAGGGATCCCTCACCTGCCTTGTATATGGTGCTTAACTACGAACTGAGGTAATATCTTGAATGCCATAATCTAATATGTATATTACTTATAAGTGTTTTAATATGATTCTGTACAAAACACATTTTTTTTAAAAGAGTTAAAAGAGTTTCTTGTTGGATTCTTCCCAGTGGAAAACTACCGTCCGAACCAGTGGTAGCTTCATTTGACATTCCTAAGTGTTGTAAGTAAGACCTAACTGAATAAACCCTTTTCATTTTCAGTGACTTTGTTTTGTTAATTTATTTTTTTAGTATTCAATATTATACACATCATTTCAATACTAGAGATGACAATGTGCAAATAGAAACTAAATGATTTTAAAATTATTTGTGCAGACAGTAAGTATTCNCCGGGAAGTACAGTCGAGGACACGTCGATCAGGCCACGCCCTTCTCCTGCCACCACACCGTACCGTCGCATTCAGAGGAAGCTTTAGATTTGCTGCATCAAAGTGCTGGAACGATCTCCCTCCACCATATCGACAACTGCAATCGGTCTATGCATTTAAAAAACGTTTCAAAACTTATACACTTGATATGCAGAAGCAAATGTATCAAAATAATTAACTTGCACAACTTTAAAAAAACTTGCATAACTGACTATAATGCTACCTCTATTTGAAATAGGGTATTCGATCTGACATCATGCGTCACACACGTTCACACAAGTACACTTTACATGCACATTGCTCTCACATAAACCGCAGGTATAGAGTATGTAGTATAAGTAGTACATTTATTATGATTATTGTATACTAATATATTTATATTATTTACGTCTTATAGCGTGGACATATTATATGATTTAATATTATTTTAATGTATATGTTTAGTATTGATATATTTATTATATTTCTTATATATTATTTTAAGCACCGTGTATACAGCACCGATACCGACCGTGCGCCTACTCATCCGGGCTCACTGAAAATCGGCGTCAGGGTCCGCTCATAGGGGGCCCTGGCTTATGCTGAGTGAGTCCGTTTAGTCTAGACGTCGTAGCACGCCACATATTTATTAATAAGTTTTTAGTAAAATTGTATATATATGGTTTATTTCTCACATTAATTAGTTGCAATATGCGATGTTTAGATTTAATAAATGCCTTCTTTCTTTCTTCTTTCAATTAATTATTAAGTCATTAAAATTTTTAAATTAAATCTAATTATGATTAAGTAAAGTCAAATTAAGACTAACTAAATAAGGCAATTAATTACACAAAAATATGTAACTCTTATCTATTTGTTTAGCTGTATCCGGGGCTATCCAGCTGAATACCGGGTACTTTAGTATTTCTGGATATCCATTTCATCTCTAGTGTTTACTTTTTTGGTATATGAATAATGAAAAATAACATTGATCAGATTAATCTCATCTGGAGGACCCATAAAATAAATTTTATTTAGAAAAAAATTGCTAGCATTAATCAGGTTATTTATAAATAATAATTAATATAAATATTAAATACTCAATAATATAAAAAATATATATATTCAATATATGTTTTTTTAATGTTACAGATTGTCATACAAGCAGTTTCAAGTATGTTTGCTGTTATGTGGGGAGTCCTTAATGTGGCAGGAAAATTAAGAGAAATACCTGCCGCTGCAGAATACAACCAAGTTAGTTGGGAAACACAGAGAAACCTTCCTTCTTTCTTTATTTTCAATCATCGTGGTAAAGCTCTAGCTCCTATATTTGTACCTAATTTTAAGAATAGGGCAGAATTAAAAAAAGAAGAATAAATCAGGTATCACTCTTAATGTTACTAATTGATTGATTGACTAATAAAAATCTAAATTACAGAGGTACTTTTAAATATATTATGTAATTTTCACTTATTTAATTAATTATGTAAAAGGCTACTTGAAAGCCTGTTTTCATTAATACATATTACCTAGGATAATTATGATGTAAAATATCGCTTCATTAATGTGAAAAAAACAACATTGTTTAAAAGTCAATTTCAGATATTTCACACTCAGTGATGTCTTCAATTGAGAAACATGAAAATGATGTAATCAGAATCACAGACTTCATTCAACCCACAATAATTAGGCTCTCATCAACCTAACGCAGTCCCCTGCCTTAATTGATATCTAAAATACACATATTTCGCTTACATGTAGCCAAACATTTTGATGACCATCAAAATGTTTGGCTACTTCCTGAAGGGCTAGAATATAGTTTAGTGGGCAGAATTTAAATTCAAATTTCACAGGTTTTTTAATGACTTTAGATTTTGTACCCTTTAAGAAACGCGTTAGGGCCGAAATTTAAATGAATAATTAAATGTTATAAATATAACAATAACTATAATATGTATGTGTTAGTGCGGCTTGGTCATTTTCTGCATGACGTTTCTTCGTGGTTGTGCATCTTGTTAATTTATTGAAATATAAAAACGTGCCAACTTAATTAATTCAACATCAGGGGAATCAGTATAAAGAATAGAATAGAAAAAGTTAATTTGGCCGCAAAAACACACAGATAGAAGATAAAATAGACTAGAGAGTATTGCTGCAACTAAATATGACATTGTTATTATATTATTCTTTAAATGCACCACATCCATAAAAGAAAAAGTTTAACTAATACACTTGCTTCTTCTGTAAAAGTTTGAACCTTATGTTATGCCAAATAAATAAGATGTAAAAAAATCTTGTTTTATTATGATTATCTTTAGGCATACCTACCCATTGCTGCATGATCTGAGAGCCGTGGGTTCAAATCCCGTATAAAATGAATAGTTTGCGCTAGAGACGCTTCTAAAGTTGAATTATGTGTGGGCACACACATGTGTGATGGATGCCCGATCGTCCCGACTTTTTGTGGCAACCGTGGTTTAGACAGCCCGTTATAATCCGGCATGTCTCGTTTAAAGCAACGTTCACCAATTTTGCATGTGCAGACCGACTCTAGACCGGACCCGCATCGCGACTTAAGCAAAACATGCGGTGAAGGTAATGATATTCTGTATATATAAAGGTAGATAAGCCACCCGTGAAAGAGAATGCAGTTGTAGGCTCTTTGTTTAGGTAAATGTACGCTCATTCGAAATATGTATGAGTGCTGTCGATGCATTCGGAACACTTTTCAGTTGTTTTGTGAATATATCACGAATTTATACTTTTTACATCATTAGGTGAAACTTACCACCTGGTGGTAGTGAGTCGCTTCACCAAGTTAATACGAGCATAAACCCTTCTTTTTAGTATAGGTACTCATTCAAAAAGTCAGTGACCTCTTCAATACGACACCAAGATAGTTTGGAGCACCATTATGAGATATTGGGATACCATCTCACATAATATTCAGCTCGTGGGTCTTTTGCCGATTTCGGAGATGAAAAGCGCACGACTGATTTTGACGGATTGGGCTTTAGAGAATTTGCTCTGTAGTAGCGACTCAATTCATCAAAAGCTGCCGAAAGACTCGTCTCAACATCTTCAAAGTTGGTCGCCTGACTCGTAAGAGCTAAATCATCCGTATCAAGAAAACGTCTCGTATTTGGAGAGGACGGTTGGTTGTTTAGAAGCCCATTTTTTTGGCCGCCAGCGACTCTTATCTTGAAGGAAATGGAATTGAAAGTGACGGTTATGGAGAAGTTCTCGGAGTAAAGAAACAAATTTAAAGTCTCCAGTCATACACTCCACCTTCCATAACAGTCGCCTAAGATTATCTGTATCGTAGGCTGTGGATAAATTCACGAAAACGACACCAGTTATCAGTTCAGTTCAAAGCCGTCCTTAATATGTTGCATTAGTTTAAGTATCTGGTTGCAACACGACTTTATCGGTCTGAACCCAGCTTGATCAGGGATAAGCTTAGGGTCTGTAAGCTAGTCAATCGGGATAACAGCAGCCTCTTGAACAGCTTGTATGTGTGGCTCATGAGTGAAATTTCCCTGGTTTTGGGATTGCAATGCCCTTTGATTTCCTCCAAAGACGAGGAATCGCGCCAGACACTACGCACTTTCAGATCTTTAACTGAAAAAAATAATATTATGAGTAATAAGTAATTGGAGTTAATGTTAACTGCCTATACATATTTTGTATTTTAAAGTGCAATAAAAGGACATCGATGGCTAACTGTTTTATAAGAAATGTTTGTATATAAAAACTGAAACAGAACTTATTGTATATTATATATTTCGGCAGAACAAATGTGGAACTATTTATATATTTGTCAAAATGTAGGGCATGTTCAATAGCCTAAGTACAGATACATCTTTAAACCATAATAAAATCTATGGCCTCCAAACTGAAATAATGATGATTTATTTATAGGATAGTTGCAGTTTTCACTTATAGCTTTAAATAATGCATAATAATAATTCAGTGTCATAAAATATTTATACTTTAGGTATCTTCATTGCCATATAAAAATCTAACATAACTTTCTACCACCATAACAGTTACTTTTGCATAGCATTAAATTACTGGAATTAACATAAACTGCACTAACTAGAAACTTCAATGTATATCAATCACAAACAGTGTAATAAGTCATAACACAAGAACTATCATATGCTAGTGATAACATATAGTCAAGTGTATTAAGACGCAGCAGCAGGTTGAGCAGGTTCATTTATAAATTTTACTATATTAGATAATTTAATTACAAATGGTCAATTCTGACAAATAACAAAAACAATATAAAGTGAATTTTCTATTAGGTATATTTATTGATTGAGCCCCCGTCACACATTTATAAATGATATGATTAATGACTCAGTGTAATTCCTCAATTGCTATAATATCTTTTGTAAATGAATGTCGGGGGCCCTTAACACAAGAAACATATACATTTAGGTAAAAAGTTTTTAAACTTTATACTATCTTCGACCACCTCTGAATCCCCCACCTCTGCCACCGCCCCCACGACCGAATCCGCCGCCACCGCGGCCGAATCCTCCACCGCGGCCGCCTCCCCCGCGATTAAACCCGCCACCGCCGCGACCGAAGCCTCCCCCACCGCCGCGACCGAACCCGCCGCCGCCACGCCCGCCTCTTCCTCCGGGGCCGCCTCGGCCTCTGCTACCACCGCGCTTCGCACCAGGCGGTTGTGGTAGAAATCTCTTTAGTGGCAACAATTTTGCTGGGTCAATGAAGAATTGCTGGCCATCTTTGAAACTTTTCGCTTTTATATTTTCGCCTAGCTTTACAGACACGTAATAATCTCGCAGGTTGCCAAATATCTCATCAATCTTTCCTATCTGTTCTTTGTTTTCAAGGAAAATGGGAGCGTTAAAGTAAGGCACATCCTCGATGTCTACTTTGCAGACTAGATCGTCCTGGACTGTCCAACCGTAATGACCTAGTGGTATAACACTTTCCGGAGGTCCTGCGTCCTGTTGCCTGTACCCTCCTCCACCACCACCGCCGCGTCCCCGTCCGCCTCCGCCGAAGCCACGACCTCGGCCTCCACCTCCAAAACCGCCCCGTCCACCGCCTCCTCGTCCACCACCTCCACCTCCTCGTCCACCGCCAAATCCACTACCGCCGCCACCTCTTCCGCGGAATGACATAATATCCAAATTAATAAC
This sequence comes from Leucinodes orbonalis, assembly GCA_019425675.1. NCBI lineage: Eukaryota > Metazoa > Arthropoda > Insecta > Lepidoptera > Crambidae > Leucinodes > Leucinodes orbonalis. Next base: position 103,288 of record PQWD01002181.1, on the reverse strand, counting down.
GTTCAACGTTAATGTTTGCAATGTTTATAACATAACCTAGAAAATGAGTATAACTAACACGGTGTGGGTAGTGTTGGGACTCGAAGTCGAATCGGAACGACGTTTGAGTAATTCGAATCAAGGCGAAAAAATCGACTCGAATGAATGAGATTTTTAGTTAATACCATAGATTTAGAATTAGCGCGCTACGCTTACAAGATACATGAAGCGTAGGAGTGAGAGGTCCTTAATCAAGTACAAAATGCCCGAGAGAAAAAGAGACAGCGAATAAAGGACTTTATGTTATTGTTTTCGCGAGTAAGAACCCATATAGCAGCCCGGTGTGTAGTGTCAGTGAAAATTGAGAATATTATTGCTGATTGTTCGATTAATATTGTAATTATTACTTTATACAAATGTGGTGTCGTGTGCTGTACATGGATGCAACGTTACTAGGCGAAATAATCCAAATTTATACAATTTTCACAGGTAAATATGATTTTCATTGGAATTTTACGAACCATTTTTACTTAATTTCGGCAAGAAATCGGCTTATAAATATAAGTTTTCAATATAATTTTGATTTCCATTTATATGTTTAAGTATAAATCATGATTTTTATTAAAATTCGCGAAAATAATGAATCAAATAGCAAATTGTTTGTTTACGCTAGTGCTTGACAAAGCGGTTCCGTCATTACAATTGATAAAACTGAAATAGTTTTTTTAGAAGAATACAAAACACAAATATTGATGATTTTGTCTAGTTAAAAGTAACACGATTCATAGAGACTTATGTTTTATTTACATATTGGTTAATGAATATCGATTTTCCAGGTTTCCACACAGTTCAGCATTGATGAAAAAATTGATGCGGACTTAAAATAGACCATATTGAAATCTTAATAGAAACTATGATTATCTTAGAATAGGGAACATGCAAATGTAATATAAATGAAAATTTTGATATTAAAATGTTAAAATAACATAAAAGAAGGAACACCGCAAGGTTTATATTTTAATTTACGCTGTTTTTTTAAAAATAATTACGAATTAAATTCCTTGAAACGGAACGTAAGTTAAAACACCAATCCATGTCATTTGCGTCATCTATGTACGACATATTATTTTGACATTAAAATTTAGTAAAAAGTGAACATTAAAACCACAAAATCAGCATTTTTCGATTAAAAATGAAATTTAGGACTGTAAAAGCAGACTCCAGGAAACTACCAAAGTTAATCTTGACATGGTTGTAATTTATTTTTGTCGGAAGTGAGTTTTACAAACCGCAATAAGCCTGATGCGAAATATTGACTTTTTACAGTACTTTATTGAAATATCAAATCATAATGTCTACTGATAATCTAGAAATGATTGTTTTACATCACCAAACATTAAAATAAAAGAAGTGAGCAAAAAAAAAGGTTATATTTTAACTCATCACAGTGTGAGCAGAAACTGCCTCGAAAATGCTGCCCTGAGGATTTCCACATGAAACTGCCCTGTGCAGTCCTCATCCATGGCACTTATACTACACTCTAAAGATGAACCAGGAACAAAGAAGAAATAAAAATAATTTCCTTTGTTTTAAAAAATTTTTTTATACCATAATTGTGTAAGTTATATTTTCGTGACTGTAATATAATAAATCAATATTAAACTTGGTGTATTTTCAACGCTTACAATAATTTTTTTATTGCTGATTCAGGTGTCAAAGGCATATTTTGTTTTAGCATTCAAAAATATGGGGTATGAGCATCTCTATTCACAGAGTTTTTAAACTTTTTAACATGATTCCTTATGTTTACAATAAAAAGTTATAGACAACTTTGTTATTGTGTTTATATTAGGTAGGTAAATATGTTTGGTTTTCATACAAGCAGATGAAGAATAACAAGTGTATTCTAACATCTAAGTCGTCTTCACCGCATCGAAAAATAGTTTGAGAAATAATTCATTCGTCTTCACAGCTCGAAATCTCTTTTTTCCCGGTTTTGTATCAGTCAAAAACAATATTATTGTTATTAGATGAACACATTGGCACAAAGCATGGTCAACGCGGCTTTTTTTCTGGAGTATCAATTCATTAAATCCATACATTATCAGTCATTTTAAATTCTTATAAATTAGTCGAGAAAAAAATGCAAAAGTATGAAAGTCCTTGAAGAAAAGGAGGTAAATTCACATAACTGACGTCAAACGTCACGTCTGCCCGTTTTGGCGCAAAATTTGAAATTGTCAATTTCAAACCGCATTTTTATGCAGAAAATGACAGTTTTTTATTTTTAAATATACTTGTGGTCTATTCCAAATGTAGTTCTTTATAATAAACACAAAAATAAAATTTGTGCATCTTCCTTATTAACCACGTAAACAAAATGATAAATTGAGCAAGGAAACCATAGGAACACATTTCAAAAAGTGTTTTATTCAAAGGGCAATAAATAAAATCATTTAAATGTATTGAGTTTGTTAATTTACTGTATCTATACTAATATTATGTAGCTGAAGAGTTTGTTTGTTTGAACTCGCTAATCTCAGGAACTACTGGTCTAATTAGAAAAAATATTTCAGTTTTAGATAGCTTTTTTATCGATTAAGGCCATACTAAAAACAATAGTAGCGGAGCAGTGAGGAAGAATGATTCAATATCGGGGGATTTTATTTCCTACAAAGAGCTTTCCGCTGCGTGTTTCGCAAAAGTCATGTATAAGAGTATTGTTCTCCTTTTAAAGTTCTAAATAAGACCAACAGCATATATGTATCTTTTAAAGTTAGCTCACTATAACTTTTTAAAATTGATCTAAAATAATGCATTATTTGCAAAGGTGTTTTCATAAACATAATATTTATCCCTATGCAAATAATTACGTTATTTATCACGAGTATTTAATTTAAAACAAAATTGCCCTTCGCAGTATCTAATTTAAATGAATATCTCAGGAGATGTCGCAGTTTTTAGCCCAATGTAACTATTCGACATGGAAGACACGTCACATGTTGTCCATCATCGGTCACCATCGTTATAAGTCGTAAACAATTATAAGTTTGCAGATGATTTAGATTCATCAGGATTAAAATACGCATGATTTTCTTGCTTTCTGTATTTCCGCCCGTTGATTTACATCATAATCGATAATGAGAACTCTTAGCGTGAACAAACTATTTGGAACTTACACATAGACATTCACCAAAACCGGTGCGCGAATTGTGTCTTTAAAAGAAAAGATAGGTTCATATCACAGACATCCGAATATACAAATAGACTGGACAAGCCGCCTATGAAAGTCCCAGTGTCGCAATTTCTTTTCGGTTCTTACCTGTGAAAAGTTATTATATTTCTTGGTAAATTTACTGATTCATTGCGATGATGGCATGTTACAATTGCACAGGATGGCATTTTGGGAAAAAACGGTAATTTCTTCTAATATTCGTGCGTCTTGACTCGTCTCACAGAGCGTAAACTGGCAGCCAGTGTATGCTCGTTGAGCTTACATTTGTCGCACTTAAAAACGCGGCTTGCCCCATCTCCTGTATTGGGAAATCTGTGGTTCATATCTTTTCGGTCCTCGGATATGTATCTCTATTTCATATCTTCAACTCTTTTAACCCGAGTTGAAGATATGAAACGATGTCTGTTGTATTAGGTTCATAATGTTAGTAAACTTCTAAAGAGTTGAAGATATGTTTGAAGAGTTTGAAGTTGAAGATCCGTTTGAGAACAACTCTTTCAATTCATATCCATATCAGCAATCCGTCTCTTTTCGTATAGCGCGCTTGCGCTTACTCTTTGTTACGTTTCAATATATCATTTAATGCAAAACCTGTCTTGAGTCTACGGCATAGAGTTAATTATATTAGTATACTTCTACGGAGTTAAAGAGTTGAAGATATGTTTTAAAATGTAGGGAGTTGAAAGATAGGTTTGCTAGCGGTTCGGATATGTACCTTTTTTTCATATCCTCTCTGAGTTACCCACGTCTGTTCACCAACACATACATCCATTCGACTGTGGAACCAAAGAGAATTGTGTGGAACTCTCTGCCAATGTCCATTCGTCAGTCTCCTTCTCTGTTTTCAAAAGTCGCGTAAAAGTATTTTTCCTTTCAATTTAACATTATTATTATTTTTTTTTTAATATTTTTTTTTAATTTATGAATGTATCATATTATTATGTATGTTATATTCCTTATACCTTAATTTATTAATATAAGCTTATCTATTTGTTTTCATATCAATAATATTAGATATTTTATTTATGTGTAGAGTAATATATATATATGATATTTATATATGTATTTTATATATTTTTTTTATGATTATTTATATTTTATATGTGTATATATGTTAATGTTGAAATATAATTATGTATTTATAAGTTGAATTAAGCTTTTCTTACTTTGCACTGTCTTGCCCTTTCATGTTATTAATTTTCTATGTTTGTGAGGTTGTCTGGAAGAGATCGCTCCAAGCGATAAGGCCGCCTGAATTGCATTATTTACCTTCATTTGTTGTTAAATATGTATCTTTTTTTGGTGTGCAATAAAGAATCATATCTATCTATCTATACTTCAATATTTTTGTCATGCCTCTAAGCCGCCTTTGTGTATCTTGTATATTCTATATCTATGTTGATACGAACTCAGGATACGAATCAACGTCCCATCCGAATCAAGTCTGATTCAAATCAATTTCATCGATTCAAATAAGCGTAAGCAAAGCACCTATTACATTATGCGATCTGCAGAGTGTGATGTGTGTGATGACACTAGGAACCATTCCTATTTCTAAAAATTTCATCAAATAGTACCTATGCCCTTATGTTGGCGCCTTGTATGTAAATGTCATTGGTACGTTGGTACGATAAGACGCTCCCCTAGTCTGTTTCGCGAAAGAAGCAAGTCCCGCGGTGATTTGTGGAACTAAATCTGACAGATCGGCCATATTGTAGTTTGCCAATTTTATGGATTAGGTTCATCATCATCAGCTCATTAAACTTCCCCACCGAGGGGCACGAGCCTACCCGTGTAGGGTGATTAGGCCTTAGTCGTCCACGCGGGCCCAGTGCGGATTGGACGACTTCACGCTTCACCTTTGAATTTCTTCCCAGGCGGGCATGGAGGTTTCCTTACGATGTTTTCCTTCACCGTAAGAGCGTCAGATAACGTACATATATTTTGGAAAATTTGAAAACATATTAGTACGTGGCGGGATTTGTCCCACAGCCCTTGCGATAGGAAGGCGACAGTCCACACCATTGAGCCATCGACGCTCTTAGGATTAGGTTGTTGTAATAAATTTCGGTAAGTTTCTAGCTGCATCTAAGCGTAATATGGATTTTTCATGACCAAAAGTTGTAAAAAGTTCGGTTCTATATATTTTCCCAAAGCTTATAGTGTTCTTGCAAGGGTAATAAAAAATAAAGGTGATTTAATAAAAATTGTAACCATTCTTGCAAGGGACTCGCCGCCATAAAAGGTACATTTTGGAGTTGCCATGTTAATCTTTTTGCCGCTTTGATCGGATTTTAGTTATGAACTGTCTGATTTATTGTAAGAAAATCTTTAACCTATTGACTGCCGTGTTTCCATAAACAATAGAAGATCTATTGTGTCTGCTGAGTATATGCAACTGCACCGGTTAAAGGGTGAATACAATATGACATTATCTTAAATGTATTGGTTTCTTTATTGTATAAAATATTAAACTTACTTATTTAAACATTATAGGTATTTTTCAATAAATATCCTCGATGAAACGCACGATAATAGTCGCACTATGATGGTTTGCCTTCTATCTTCGCAGTCAGGTGTGCCACTGCTCTTGCAAAGCCTTTGACTCTCATGTTTAATTAATCACTTGCTTCCGGCATATTTCCGGCCGAATGGAAAATCGCTTTGGCCCTTTGCTGAGGCCGATATCAATATTGCAGTTTTTACAAAGGTGTTTGGGCAGTTGCTCTACCTATCTTGTCTTGCACTTTTAAACAGAGCTTAGATTCGCAGCAGCATGGTTTTATGAAGAACAAATCAACAACTACCAATCGTACCAATTTTGTAAATGACATACATCAAAAAATCCCGTAAAAAACTCGCCAAGTCTCGATGGAGCTGCTTCTGCTTGATTATCTATAAAAAGTAATGAAATCAAGACAAAGACGTTCCAAGTCTTAGGTTCCTTCCTGCGATTACTTTATTATTGTTAATGTTGTGTGACTTGGCCGTTGAACATTCTGTATACGTTACGGACGATTTGAAGTTTTATAGAATTGTGGACTCTACAGCTGATGCCTTACTTTTGCAGGATTATCTTTGTCGTCTTTTAGATTGGTGAAAGGATAGCGGAATGAACCTTATACTTCCAAATGCTTCTGCATGCCATTCTCAAGAAAAAGGAACCACTCCTTTTCAACTATGAAATTGAAAGGGAGACCATTGAAAACGTTTTTGTTGTGAATGACCTAGGTATTAAACTTGATAGCAAAATAAGATTTAATATACACATCGATGAGATGTGTTCAAGGGGGATTTAAGAATCTGGGTTTCAAACGGAACTGTCGGAGATTTTAAGTCACCTTCGACAAAAAATTGCTATACAATTCTTTTGTTCGTAATGGTTTGAAATATTGTACTCATGGACGTATAAAAAATACCGGACGTAGTCTCGCTAACATAAAAGTGTGTAAAAATCTGGCCGGATTTTGTATGGAAAACGTTAAAATTTAAGACTTGACGTGCATCTGACAAACTTAACGTTGGAAAAAACAAAAAATGGCTTGTGTCATGAATTGGTGTATAAACCGCAGTGACCAAAAGGAAAAAAAATCCAGGAATTACTTTTCATTAGTAAATTCTTAATTCAATTACATATTTTTAGTTGAAAACATGAAAATCGATATACAAAAATATCAGAAATTTGTTCGTCAAAAGTGTAATGTTGCTATCGTATACTTCAGCAAATTACCCAAAATATGGGAAATTATAATTTTTAATAAACTTATTTAGGAAATCATTTTTTGCTGTCTTTACTAGATTTCCGAAAACAACACAATACAGAGAAATAAATGGATAGAAATAATAATGAAATGGCATGGATGCCAAATAAACACAGACATTTATTTAACTAAAAGATGATATCGACGTGTTGCACTAAGCATCAACTGCCACAAAAGGTAAAATATGTATTAATGAATAACTTGTTGTAAGTTTTAGTGAAAATAATGGGACTCCAAAACTGTGCTTCAACTTTAGATTTAACCTTCAGTTCGTTATTTGTTCCTAGCTTTTTTGTACATGGGCTCATTAAATTTAAAAGATTAAAATATGTATTTATTTTTTATTTTTAGGGAATAAAGGTATAGTAGCCTGGTAACCCTAAATTCATTCAGTCATAGACAGCATCTGTCATTTCGGGTACACATCTTATATTTAGTGACACTGGTATTTTTTTTAAGTCTATATAAGCCGGCTCTACACTCGCGGCGCGAACAGCCGCGAAAGCCCGCGACGACTTGAATCATGAGTGTAAATGTTGTTCACGCCGAATCACGCCTTCGCGTTCGCGCTCTGCGCCTTTCCCCGTTCAGTGTCGGTTTTTTGATCCGCGACAAAGGGTTTGCGGCGCGCGAACGTGAACGCATCTACACTCGCATGTTGTTTCCGCCGCAGTAGCGGCAGTAGCGGATAGGACATCGTAAGGAGCGCTTGTGCGTGCGTTGGATTTTGTAAAAATGAATACTACATGGAATAATGAACTTGAACTGACACTCATTGAGTGTTATCAAGCTGAGCCGATACTCTGGCAGTCTAAACACAAAGACCATAGAAATAAGAATAAAGTTCATGATGCCTGGACACGCATAAATTCTATTAACTAGACTAATACCTACCCTCAAAAATATTTCTAAATTGTTTATGGATTATTATACGAAAAACGATCTTTATGTGAATCAGTACGGTCTGGAAACTGCAAAACATTGCTAATTATTTTCAAAGTATTTCGTGATTTCGTCTCTTATTTGACGAGCGTTCAGTGCCGGTCGGCGTGCTAAATGATGTATTTGACGTATCGCACAATCCGTCCCAATTTCATTTCTCCACGAACCAGGTATTATTAATGTGTTGTTCTCATCAATTACGTCCACTGTTCCGGGTGAGTATAATATTTGAGGAACTGGAATTTTTCCGTAGAAATTATGCATATTATACATGTTAATGTCAGAAGTGTAACTTTTTCAGGATTTAATTGAATTGGTTTTTTAAATATTCTAAATTTCGACACTAGTATTCCGAACGTATTTTCAACTACAGCCCTAGCACTAGATAATCTTTGATTAAATTTACGTTTCGGCGATCCCGAATCATGGTTACCAGGATAAGGTTTCATACATGTTCTGTAAGTGCAAAGGCACCGTCTCCTAAAAAAACGTAGGGTATATTTTGGTTTGAATTTGGTAACGGACGCGGTGTTGGTAAATTTAACTCATTACGACATATTTTTTCCATAATAAACTATTTCTAAAACACTCCACCATCGCTAATTCTACCTTGACAGCCTATGTCTGCAAATAAAATTATAATTGCTATCCACTAAAGCCAACAATACAATACTAAATTTTCTTATCTATACTAATATTATAAAGCTGAAGAGTTTGTTTGTTCAAGAACGCGGTAATCTCGAGAACTACTGGACCGATTTGAAAATTCTTTCAGTGTTAGATGGCTCATTTATCGGGCTATAGGATATATCATCCCGCTACAAGTATAGAAGCGGAGCAGCAATGAAGAATGTTTCAAATCCGGGGGTAAATTTTTTACTTGGAGATTCCGCTGCGTACGCTGCGTAAACGGTTAAAGTTTCGCAAGTCATGTATGATGTATTGTTTCCTTTTAAAGGTCTACAAAAAGTCCGCGACAGCTACGTCTATCTTTTAAAGTTAGCTCCCTATAACAATTTTTTGCTAATTTTTTTATTAAAATCATCATTTTGCGAAGCTATTTTCATAAATATGATATCAATCATTATCCAAACAAATACTTTATTTATCACAAGTATTTCATTTTAAACAAAATTGCCCTTGACACCATTCAATTTAAATGAATATCTTATGAGATATCGCAGTTTTAACTCACCTATATAAACGAAGTAGCAGATTAAAGAGAGCGTTAGGCCAAAGTAACTATTCCACGCGGACGAAGTAATTAATATATTCCGATCCTGAACTTGGGCATTCTATGACTATATGTTTTCCATCAATTGAACCGATAGCATGAGGAAATTTGTATTCAAATCCTTTTTCGATCGCCAGCCACTCTTCTGGTGTCGTTGGCATCTGTAAAAATAAAAGAATATATTAGTTAAATATTTTATCTATTTTCCATATTTTTCAGGATGAATCATTGTCGGTGATCAACAAAGAAGAGGAGAGCTTTGGCGCCACTATAGAAGATGGTCAGTCTACGAGAGCAACTGTAGAAGATGTTCAGTCTACGACAGCAACTGTAGAAGATAGTCAGAGCAACTGAAAACGAGAGTTTGTCTATGAGACCACCAACAGTTCGTCGTCGTAATAACCCTATAGAACTTGTGGCTGCTGGAGAAACAGTTAAGGATGCTCTGGATACTCTAAAAGAAACTATACAGAGACGACAAATTCAAGAAGATGATAAATGTGACTTACATGGCAAAGTTATAGCCAAAAAGTTGAGAAAATTACCGGAGAATGAAAGAATGCAATTTGTCTGTGAAATATACAATATGTTTCTGCGGCATGAACAACGTACTTCAGCATCATTTTCACCACTTTCTGATGCACCACCAATTCCTTCGCCCACATACCAGAGAGGACATACTTCACACAGCAGCTACTCCGATCCATCAATGCATCACTACTTGCCACAAACCAGAGCGCATTCGGAACCATCTACATCACACTACCAGAGAACACATAGTTCACACAGCAGTTACTCCGATCCATCAATGTATCACCCCTTGTCACCTTCAGTAATCCATATTCTCGAACAAACCCCAACCTCTACTGCTTCACAGATTATCATAACTTCAAATGAATGTATTCGACCGGCTACTCAAGAATACAATGACCAAAATCTGATTGACGCTGTGTTCAATAATGCTTGATTTTTTAAAGATTAATTGATTTTGATTTTTGTTTGATTTTAAAGAAAAAGACTGATCAAAGACAGATACTTAAATACTTGTTTCTAGTGTACATTATAATAAATACTTTGTTAGTTAATAAATAATTTTAATAAAATCAATTGTTTTTTACTTACCTTAATTTCATCATTTAGGGCTTCATTCAAAGCTTGACATACTTCTGGAATAATCTTAGATATTAGTTGAGGTGCTATTTTAAATAAATAGTGGAGACTTTCGAAACTATCTCCAGTAGCCAAATATCGCAATGTAATGGCTAGGCGTATTTTAGCTGGGATCGATGGTCTTAATTGAGTGTCTTGTTTGGCTATCATTGGTGAAACTTTGCTCAATAGGTTATCAAAACCTGACTGAGACATTCTCGTAAACTTATGAAACTCTCCTGAGGGCTCTGCAACTAATTCAGTTAACTGTTTATCCATTGTTGCACTGAAAAAATAAAGTAGGCAGGTAAAGTATTCATAATAAAAAGAATATACATAAAATCAAATGTACTAAAACTACGCTAATTGTGCTCCAAAATTATTAAATTACCTGGTTCTATTGCGATGGATTCGTGTCATCCACCAACGTCTTTTTCTCCATCTCTTTTTTATTTGCTTCTTATCTTTAACACAAAGGTAATTGTAATAAGCAATAGCAAGCAGTGACATAGCACCAGCAGAAATCACGTCGTCGTCGTCCATAGTCACGAACAAGACTGTGATATTTTTGTTGAAAATCAAAGCCTAAAATGATCCCTTAAATCGGACTCAGGTGCCGTATTTACCTTTTTTATACATAATATCATTGGCCAAAAATGTATCTTTTGTGCTTTTTAGTTTGAAGTTGGTATTTTCCGTTAAATTTAAACTTTTTATTTATTTATATCATTGGTTACAGAGTTTCGTCATTTACTTACCTACAAAAATTAATTCAATGATGTTCTGTAGGTATATATAAAGGTAGACATGCCACCCGTGCCTTAAAAACGAACCGCCTAAGAGAACACAGTTGTAGGCTCTTTGTTTAGGTAAATGTTCGCTCACTCGAAATGCGTGTATGTGTGCTGTCATGTCATTCCATTTCATCCAATATTTAACATTAAGATAAGAACATTTGTGGAACTTTCAATACATTTAACAATATCATAACAAACTCTCTTTCATTTAACATTTACCCCCAAAGCTCCACTACAGTTCGAAAATATTTTTGTAGTACATACTCGTATATTCAGTATTCACCGACTTGATGTTTAAAATGTTTCAGGTGGATTATCAAATGTTTAAAACACTACCATACCTCGTATGTAAGTATATATAAACGAACTTGATTTTATTTACAACAATCATTGTAAATATCTTCGAACATTAAATACACTGATACCGGTCCGGATGATTCCTCGACCATACAAACCATGAAAAATACCAATACTTACCGACTAAAAAGAGTAGTCTAATCAATAAGACAGATTTTCGCCCATCACAGAAAACCTTGTAATAATATACTAAGTCCCACATGACACCTTAAATATTGGTAACCCATTGTAATGTTTGTATAGAAAAAATTAAATGATCAATATCTCTGAAACTACTGCGTCACAAATTCAGGTTATCATTTTTGTCTTCGTCACTAAAATTTGAGCGTATTTCGGAGGCCGTAGATCACCAGGCAGCGGAGATACATGTGTCCAGCCAGCTTGTATTTAGAGTTTCCGCACATTCAGTTTTTGATCGATTTCTCGTAAACCATTATATGTAACGCCATGAATCAAACGTTATTAGCGTCACAAATTCCGTCACTAAATCTTAGTAAAGGAACCATATTCGAAAACGCTCCCGTTATTGAGATTCATGAGGTGCCAGCCAGAAGTTTTATATGTAAAATCAAGCTGGCTGGACACAGATTTTTGCAATTTTCTGCCAAACCGCTATACGTACCACCAAACTTTTAGCTCCATGCTTGTCACAAATTTATGTGACGCACGTTGATACGCAAGAAGTTATCAAAATCACTTCCGTTCACGAGATTGAGACTGGCGAAAAGCGCGATTTCAAGCTGTCTGGACACGTTCTCGATCGATTCTAAGGTTCTATAGCATCACAAATTCTGAGATAAGGGTGATTGGCCGTCACATAAAATGCTCTATCGACCTACAAAATTTCATCCTGATTGGAAGATTTGTCCAGACAGCCTGAGCTACATGTGCTGTCGCTGCATTCCGAACATTTTTTTCAGTTGTTTTATGAACATATAACGAATCTATACTTTTACATGATTGAATTTATTACATAGATTTTGTAACTGGAACATTACGAATTGTACAAGACCACACATCTTTATCTGATAAACATAGTCTAGTAACCTTTCTTCTTGAGAACATTTTTAATTTAAACTGCTGAAAGGGCAATTCAGCATGATTATTTTATTAAAGAACTTTATGCTTTTCCCAACAAATATTTTCCAGCTTTACTGTCTAAAATTGGGACAGTAAGTTTGATTTGTTTCTAATATTAAAAATAGATTAAGTCACATTTAAAAATATATTTTTGTGGTCCTAAACTAGATTGAGGTAAGTGTATTGAGACACTACTGTTAAAATATTGTTTCCTTTAAATACTTTCCAAAGTGAACTATTCATCATGTTATATAGGGTAATTTCAAAATAAAAAAAAATTGTATTACAAATATGTATAATTAAATCATAAGAATTCATATGTTGCCCTCGCCACACTACATGTTGTTCTAAGGGACTAATTAAAAGTATGGTAAAATTGGTCTTCGAACATGGTTAGTATCTCAAAGCTCAATAAAAATCATACTATTTGGATGTTGCTTAAAATACAACAAAACTAAGCAGTCGTGCAAAGCATGGTCACAGTCACAAAACATAATAGATGAATCTATTGTCTAACTGCATGCTACGTTCGAGTGGTTATAACATCATAAGTGGTCACAGTAGCATAGGTGGAAACTCACAACTTATAATACATGAATCTATTGTCCATATTATCCTTTTCTAAATTAAAAAAATCTTGACAGCTTGTAAAAGATCTAAATCAAAGTCTTTTGCATAATCTTGTTTCTAACTACTTGTTATACAATCACATGTGTGGCGAGGGCCTTAACAAATAAACCACACATATTGTGTTGATAGAAGTCTTTTGAACACTACACTACCACCTTCCTCCTCGTCCTCCTCTGCCACCACCTCCACGTCCGAATCCGCCGCCACCGCGGCCAAATCCTCCACCGCGGCCGTCCCCCGCGATTAAACCCGCCACCGCCGCGACCGAAGCCTCCCCACCGCCGCGACCGAACCCGCCGCCGCCGCCACGCCGCCTCTTCCTCCGGGCCGCCTCGGCCTCTGCTACCACCGCGCTTCGCACCAGGCGGTTGTGGTAGAAATCTCTTTAGTGGCAACAATTTTGCTGGGTCAATGAAGAATTGCTGGCCATCTTTGAAACTTTTCGCTTTTATATTTTCGCCTAGCTTTACAGACACGTAATAATCTCGCAGGTTGCCAAATATCTCATCAATCTTTCCTATCTGTTCTTTGTTTTCAAGGAAAATGGGAGCGTTAAAGTAAGGCACATCCTCGATGTCTACTTTGCAGACTAGATCGTCTTGGACTGTCCAACCGTAATGACCTAGTGGTATAACACTTTCCGGAGGCCCTGCGTCCTGTTGCCTGTACCCTCCTCCACCACCACCGCGCGTCCCCGTCCGCTCCGCCAAAACCACGACCTCTGCCTCCACCTCCAAAACCACCGCGACTGCCGCTACCACGTCCGCCACCGAATCCACCGCCGCCGCCTCCTCGTCCGCGGAATGACATGGTATTAAAATATAAACAATTTATCAGGTTACCTAAGTGAGGCTTTTATAACCTAAAACCACGTGAGTATAGGTGGCTTTACAAACACAAAAACACGATGTAAAATTGATGAATGAAAGAACACGAATGAGATGACATTGACAGTTGACAATTAGTGTTGCTATAGTCTGTTTTTTATACCCGTGGAGTAATTTGACAATCCCTAATGTCAAACTCTAAATTAATGATACCAGCTTAAATTGAATAGTGCTTTACGCAAACCATTTTCAATTGAATAACTCGATTTTTATTACTGGAGACAAAAAAAATGGATGGAGATAAATTCGAAACTAAGTCAAATAGTCACAAATCGTATTTAGTAATTTTAATGTTTAATTTTATACTGTACCTTTAACAATGATTAGACATTTCCAGCTAATCCTTAGAAAGTGCCTGACTTTATTTTTTATTAGCGCACGAAAATTTTAATCACTGAAAACCGTAGGTATTATCTTAATATACTTACGTAGTATATTAAAATAATACCTAGTGTAATCCCTTCTTCTTAATATCAAAAAGGCGATTATATTACGCCTTAACTTCTGAACCAATTTTGATCAAATTTAGTACATAGATAGTCTAGAGCCTGAGAGCTTTCTCACATAGGCTTCTTTCTATTCCGATGTTATGACGATGATAATTTGTGTCTGTGTGTCATTTGTGGTGAGAAATAAATTTTATTTATTATTATTATTTTAATCTTAGTATGTATATCTATTTTTGTCGAAGGGAAAAAGTCTGCATGCCAATTTTTAGCTTCCTACCTTGAATACTACGAAAAGTCCTATTTAAAATTGTCACCCCACTTTTAAGGCTTTAGGGGTAATCTTGTAAAAATGCAAATGATGCCGCATATTTTTTGAAAAGTGGTCTTTATTCTAATTTTTAGCTTCCTACCTTAAAAACTGCGAAAATTCGTTTGTCAAGCCTCATACTTTTAAGAGGGTTGGATTAGTGAAAAAACAGATCCTGTTTATTTTCATGAGATTTATACTGCATATGAATCTTTAACCTACCTTTGAAAACTGAGAAATTTCCGGTATAATTTCCCCCTCCGCCACTTTTAAAAGTTTGGGGGTAGACTTTCAAAAAAAGTTCTGTATAAATCTCCCCTCTCTTTTAAGGCTTTTGGGAACACCGCAATATGCAAGATTTATCGTTTGTGACAAATAATGCGCATACCATTTTTTGGCTTCCTACCTTTAAATTAATTTAGTCTAAGTACCTATTTCCATGTGGATATCGCGGTCACGTTTCGTTCCATCCGTACTTCCCAAATTTCATTGAAACCGGTTCAGCCGTTTTTGGGGCACTAGTAAATGAAGAAATAAACATCTACCTTTTTGTAACGATAAATATTAATACGATAGGTTACTTTTGTTCCTCACAAGATTTGCAACGTGACTTGTCAATACTGGTCACCCAATTTTTGTCACATATCGACATAAATTTTCATAAGTGGAAATCATTTCTAAATCAGGAATTTATATCACATCATAAAATAAAATCGTTAATCTCGAATTAACCGATTGAAGTACATCACTATTAAAAAACAGAACTGTGCAACACTGGAAATGTCACGGGTATTAAAACAGACTTTACCTCAGTTTTTAGGGCTGTTGGATATATAACTAAGATATAATAAAATGCTAAGTGCGAGTCAGACTCGCCCGTGGAGGGTTCCGCAGCAGCAAGTAACAAAATTAAAGAATGTTTTATTCACTTAGGCACCTACTTAGCTTGAATAAGAGGAAATAGTTGTTCACCGTTTATGACGTATTAGAAAAAACAAAGATCAGATATCGTTCGAATTTCGTAGTTATTAGTATTGGAGAAAGGGGGAGGGGGGGGCACTTTTTTTCTACTTTGGAAGTGTCTCTCGTGCAATACCTACTATGGATCAGATTAACAATTTTTTGAATATAGTCTGAGAAACTAAAGGTCGAAAATGAAATTGCCTCATTTTGCCGGCATGCAAAATTATGACCTCACTTCCGGTTGTCATTCCAGACATTGTTATTGTAACTCTAAGATACACACGGCGTGCATACGAGGAGCTGCGGGTGCAGTACAACAACGCATTCAGGATTCTGTCGGGGCTGCCGCGGTTCTGCAGCGCGTCCGCCACGTTCGCGGAGGCGCGCACCGATGATTTTAACGTAATTATGCGAAAGCGGTCCGCCTCCTTGCTATTTCGACTCCGCGCCAGCTCCAACAGTCTCCTGGAGGTGTTTGCAGAGCGCTGGGATGCCCCGATGCTGCACCATTAGGTACAATTGCATAACCAGTTCTAGTACAGTTGTCAGGTATATATTTTTTTTAATAAATATAAATATTTTATTTAGTATCAAGAATAAAATGTTACTAACATCGTGATTAAGTATATGTTATTAACAAATATATATGGACTCTGAAATAAATATATACTATTATTTGAGACAGATTATACATAGATTATTATTATTATGGGATATATGAAAAAATTAAATTAATAAAAATAAATTATTCGATGATTAGCATTGAGTTTTCAAAGGTCGACAAGCTCGATTCCTACACGAACGTGAGTCGACCACAATCAAAGGTCCTTTCATTGAGGTCAACACACCTTCGTCTGGAATTACAACTGAAAGTGAAAATCAGGCGTTTACAGTGGTGTCGACCTTTAAATTAGTCCTGTGGTTTCTCAGACTATATACAAAATATTTCATTATTTGTAAATCGGCACGATTATTTCGTAGTTCACGTCCATATGGTATATGGGTCAGAGGGACAGCCAGACAGACATGCATGACAAACAAATCTTTAAGGGTTCCGTTTTTTGCCGTTGGCTACGGAACACTTAAACACACAGACATCTGAATTTACAATGAAATCTGTGCTTAAACACCTCGATCCAATATTATAAAGATAAACAAGAGATAAACGTAAAAACTAAACGTTTTTATTTATTAAAAAGAAAATAAGGCTTATACAGGAAGTTAAGTTTTAAATAAAGACATATTTCAATCCCATAAAGTGAGACTTCTCCTATTAGATATATGTAGCCTTATACCATCCCTTTTGCAACGCACAATAATCTGACTTGACTAGACTTAATGTATACGGTGTGAAAATATTGTGTGGGTCAGAACGGCGGGTGTATTGTTTGTTTCAGAAATGGTTATGTTATTATTACAGGAATGCACTAGTATGTACTTTTAATAAAAACAATGGAACTTCATAAAACGGGAGCAATTATAATAATTAAGTGAGCCTG